>CM033686.1:28283834-28357072 GCA_019514585.1 Dendrobium officinale | reverse complement strand
TATATGTGAGCAAGTACAAGAAAACTGTAATGAATGTTGTTACTTATGGACAATAACAGGAGATTCGTTAGTGTACAATAAGCTACCTGTTAGAAGTAACAAGTAGTGCACGACAGTCTACCTGTACAAAGCAGCAAATAGCTCAATCCACAAGCTGCTACGCCACGCCATCAGATTCCGCAACACTCATGCAAGTGGACAGAAGGCATCTACAACCTCTGAAATAGAGCACAACGCTGCATTCAAATGATATTTGCTTGCATAATCAAGCAAACTGAACTATTATAAAAATGCCCCACACATATACCACAATATATGCATGCACAAGCATAAAGAAATGCACATGTCGTTATAGACCCGCATGGGCCCCAGTGAGCGTGTTGTCGGTACACACGTGACGTCTAGGGATACTATGCGAGTTAATAAATGAATCCAAATTTGAGCGTGATCCTTCTATATGAATAGATAGGAGTCGACATGACTTGAATTATCAAATAGATATACGGTCATGGTGTCAACTAAAATATTTGTTTTATACGTTAATATTAGGTCTTTAAGGTCAATATCAAAAGAAATTCATTAATAAAGAACCTAGTCGACAACGAACCCGATCCTCTGTCGGCAAGTTGATAGAGTCGAATGGGTTTAGTCAACAAAAAATGCAAACGATCGCATACACCTCGATGATGGTCATGCTGAACGTAGATCTCAATCGGAGGGGTTAATTCTGAATATTCAAATGTCACCTAAATACCCATGAAAGTTCAAAAATGCCAATTCCAAATATTTAAAATCGAAATCAACCATCAAATGCTTAGTGCAAAACTCATCCATCCTCCGCAACAGTTTGTCGAGGTAGAAAAATTCAAATATTACTTCGGCTCGTAAAGAGCTAGTGTCTGGTCGAGAATATCACTATGATCCATTCTCAAATCATCTTTTGTCAGTAAGGGCGTGACACTTGTCCTCTAACTGCAGTTTTGCCACCAAATGGCATCGCAGGTAAACGGTTATGATCGAGGCCCTCTGAATTGGATGGTTTTGCAGCTAAATGGCACAACTAAATTTTGGTCATGGTCAGAACTCGTATGCTCCCTAATTCCACTAAATTCTTGAGATATGAATCAATATGATATAGTCGATAAGGAACAAAACCTTCTTTTAGCTAAGTTGTATTCAAATTTGTCCCTTTAGACAAACATTCATCCCAGGTGTACAAGGTACCCTTGGACGAAGCAACCCATGGCTGTCGATAAGGATCCTTTTGTCAGGTTGGGTCGACTACCTCCTCTGACTAAGTAGACCAGGGACCACAATGGCCTGGGACGACGAAATCATGGGATCTTGATTGGGTCCATCATCTATTCCCCCACCTTCCGCTTTAAGTGCATGATGGTGAAGTTTCTAATCTTAAATATCAACCATTTAAATTCCCAAGCCCATGCTTCTACTATATGCCAGATGTACATATCTCTATGTAGCTGATCGACGACTAGCCTTAATCAAAAGTTCTCTCTCGTTATTGGGAGAGGTAATTAACTATAGGGGCTTGCGCCTATAGGAAACCAGAACTCATATCATAAAGTCCTAGCAAAATGAGGGCGAAATCTCTAGGTAGTGCCTTATCTACAAACCCAATTTGCCTTCCCAAAATTTATCCCAGAACCTAATCCGTTGCAAAAAGAAACATGGGAGGCCTTAGCATGAATTTTTGGAGCCCACATGATCTTATCAAATTCTCCAAAAGATGTAAAGTCCATGGATCTTGGGTTTGAACCTAAAAAATGTCACGCATTGGCTGAACTGTTAATTAAATTCCTTGAGGATTTTGGCTTCTTGCTAGAGTTTTGTTGTCTAAGATTGGAGTTTTAGCAATTATTGTTGAATATGTGGATCTTGTTTCAGTGAATCATAATATGGTACATGATAGACAAAGCGTGATTGATTACAATACATATTGGTAAACTGTGATTGATAATTATTATATTCAACATTGTTATTAGGATTTAAGTCATGTCTGGTATGAATGGCAAGGTTGATGTGATTGATTGTATGAACTCTGTTGGGATGAATATGCATGTATGTGATAATAGTAATCATCACTATCATATGGTTTGATAGTAAAGCCTTAAGCATTGTTTGGCATAATCCTCATAATGATAATAAGCCATGAAAGGAAATTATGGAGATTTGATATCTGCATTTGGTGAGTCAATTTATGGCGAGCACTGTGAAATAAAAAATAAGTACTTGAGTTGGGCTTCAGTGGGTGAATCTAGACTGAAATATATGGTACTGAGTAGGGTGCAAAGATGAACATGTGATCGATAAGAGCTATGGTGTCTCACTTATGGTGGTGGTGGTAGGAACCCGTTGGTGTCAGAATATATGCAGGTAGGAGCGAGCAAAGTGCTACAAAATTGTGAGTAAAGTTTGTTCAAAATTTATTTTTTTCATCATCATTATTATCATTAGGCTTAGTCCAACTATTTTTTATTGGCTTTAATAAATCTCATTTTCCATTTATTCCTTTGGAGTGCTTCTTAAGATTTTAAACTTCTTCTTAACAACCATTTTGAATAGCTTATATCCATGCTACCTAGGTTGTAATCATTAAACTTCCTAGTCCTGTTATTAATTTTACCTACTCATATAATGGTACTTTTGCATCCCTTGTTATGCATGTCAAAATAATCTACGTTATTTGTAATTACTTTATATTCAATGGGTGGGATTTTAACCATTTCTTTTATATAATCATTATTTAGTTATTCTTCCTAGTTTTTTCCAGAAGTTCATCTCAGCATTCTCATTTCTTTATTGCTAAACTTGGATATTGATGAGTTTTTTAACTGCCCAGCACTCAGTCAATTCAACGTTATTGTTTACCTTTAAGTATTCATAATATCTTCTTTTAGCATAATATACTCAGTCCTTTGTTATAAAAGTTATAGTCTCATTTAGATCCCCATTCTTCTACATAATAGATTTATGATATTTAAATTTATTACACCTTGATATCAATTTTATTAATGATATTATTTGATAAATGATAATATCACACCCACTAAAATTGCATATCACACTTAATGTTTGTATATTAAATCTAACTGTTAAGAATTTACCCCATTGCTCTAATGTTTCACTTTTTTTAGTGAATGTTCATCAATTATAATTATGCCATATGTAAAAAGCATGGTACTTCTATTTAAACATCTCTTATGAGCATCTTTATAATCGATATAAGTGATATGGACTAAATTTCAATCATTGTTGGTGTAATCATGAAGTAAATGAAAATCATTTGATCACTTCACATATAGTAATACTAGTCTGTGTTCATCATGCATGTCTTTAATAACTCAAATATGCCCTTTATACAAACCTTTTTTCTTTAATGCATAGCAAATCAATTCTCATAGTTTTCAATCATAGTTCTTTCAAGATTAGATTAAATTGAAAAATAGCCCTGAATTTTCAAACGAGTTCAATTAGTCCCAAAGTATCTTTATTTCTCCAATTTAATTATTCGACAATACAAAATTGATCTAAAGTTGTCCCTTATGTAGAAATTGTGATATAAAATTGACTCAACTATTTAAATTTGATCTCAATCTAATCTCTGAAAAATCATTTTGTATCAATTTTATATAATCGAAAGACTAAATTGATCACATACAAATTGTCGGATGTCATTTCGAGATTTAACACCTATCAGATTAATTAAAATCATATGAAGATCCATTATTTACTTTATTTTTTTTCATTACTTGTCTTAACACAAAAATCTCTTTGTAGTAGATCTCGGCATTAAACTATTGATTATTTGAAAGTGACATAATTTTTTCAATTATAGGTTTCGTTTCAACCTTTATTGTAAACATGTAAGTTTGATTCTTCTATAGTTTAACACAATCTTGGACATCTCCCTTTTATTCTTGAAAGTACCAAAATGCTTCTTTAAATCATTTGGCATATGCTAAGTCCTTGAAAATTCTTTGAGAATGTTTGTTAGCAATAACATTATAGCATCCCTAATAGACTTATGTTTAATCTTAATGCCGCCTCTTCAATTAAATCTACATTTTTTTTTTTGGATCAATTTATAATGTATCTCATTATCTTTTTCATTTTACTTTTTAAAAATAATTTTATCATTAAAGCTATCATTTTCTCAAAGTAGAATTTTTATATTTCTTTATACCTATATCCTTAGCTAAGATATTATTATGGTTTCTAATGTATCTAATTCAATGAAAATTAATAGGAAACGCTTGTAGAGAGTTAAAGATATCCCTTTGCTGAAATTTAATTTAATCAAAAATAAAAATTATAGATGAGAAGATGTAGAAAAAAACTAGGAGAAAATATTTTCAATTGATGATATATGGAAGAACACAAGCAGGATTCAAATGATCCGGTTCTCGTATTCTTTAGCGCCAGCTACAGCCCAAGCAAATCTTAGAACAACCTATTTTCTATTATAGCAAGAGATAAAAAATTTACCCTAGCCACCAAAAAAGATATGTAAGCATACAATAATTAAATAAATAAAAAAAATAAAAATAAAAAATAAAATATAGTAATTAAGTCTCAAAACAGCACATTCCCTTTGAATTTTCTCTCCTCTTAATTTCTCCTTATGAGGGTTGGTGGACCCCACCCTGAGGTGGTGATTTATAGCTGGGTTAAACCCTTGTTCACGTGGAACACTGGGTGTATGGTAGCGGTTGGGGGTAACCTCAGTCGATAAGCTACAACTCTGATCCTCTCTAATATATCATAAGGGCCAAAATACTTGGGTGTCATCTTCTCATTTCTCTTGTTAGCTAGAGTCTTCTTTCTGTAAGGATGAAGTTTCAAGTATACCTGCTCTCCCATCTCAAACAAGATGTTCTTCCTTTGCCCATCGCCCTGCTCCTTCATGATTTGTTGATCACTCAGCAAATGCATTTTTAGTTCCTCTAGCACCCTATCCTGATCCTCTAAGTACTATTCCACTAAAGAAATATGTATGCTTTTTTGCGAGGTGAATCCATTCCATACAACAATTTAAGAGGATGGACAAAATATATTAGGTGTGATGAATCCATTCCATACAACAATTTAAAAGGAGTCATCTGGGAGGCCGAATGATACAAAGTGTTGTATCAGTACTCTTGTCATAATAGTCACCTGGCCCACAATCGAGGTGTCTCGGTAACGAAGCATCGCAGGTAAGTCTCCAAGCTCCTGTTAACCACCTCCATATGCCCATTTGTTGGAGGGTGATAAGCGGTGGTCCTCTTCAGTACTGTCCTCTGCAGTCTGATTGAGGAACACCTTATCTCGGTCAGATACTATAGCCTCCGATATCTCATGTAATCTGATCACCTCTTTGATGAATGTCGCTACCACTGTCACTATTGTGTAGGGATATCGTAGGAAAATGAAGTGAGCATACTTACTCAATCTGTTCATTTCCACCAGAATTACTTTAAACCCCTCAAATCTGGGTAACCTATCTATAAAGTCAATGGTGACCTCCCACACCCTGGTTGGTAGAGCTATGGGTTGAAGTAACCCTCTTGGAGCCTTAGCCATGTATTTGTTCCGTTGGTATACCTCACTTGTAGCCACCATCTCTTTCAAATCCTTATGTATCCCCTTCCAATATAAATTTGTTGCAAATCTACTGTATGTCTTCTGCACCCTAGAATGACCACCAATAACGCTTCTATGGAACTCCTATAGCAGCTATGAAATTTGAATTGAGGTTCGAGGCAACACAAACCTCCCCTAGTACAACATTATTTCTCCTTCTAGGGAATAGCCAGGATGGTTATGCTCATCCCTTAGTAGATCTGTTCTATTCCTTCCTAGCTCCTCATCATGTACACTCTCCTCTTTAATTGTCCGCAATCAAACATCAGTGGTATTGACATAACTAACTTCTAGAGCTTCCCCTGCTTTTGGATAAGGCATGAGTAGGCTTGTTCTCCAATCCTGGCCTATAATGGATCTCAGAGTCATATCCTAATAGCTTTGATAGCGACCTTTGATGTTCCTTGATCACCTTCCTTTGCTCCAAAAGGTACTTCAAGCTCCTCTATTTCATCCTGACAATGAAATGTCTGCCCAACAAGTAAGGTTGCCACTTCTAAATAGCTAATACAATGGTCATCAACTCCCTCTCGTAGACTAACTTCAACATAGCCCTGGCTGTCAACACCTGGCTAAAGTAAGCAATGGGTCTATGATTTTTCATGAGCACTGCCCTTAAGCCATACCCTAATGCATCGGTATCTTCCACAATAATCTGACTGCAATTTGGTAGGGATAAGACTAGTACTATGGTCAAGACCTTCAATCTATCAAAGGCCTGTGTAGTTGTCTCTCCCCACAGGTAGTTATCCTTCTTCAACTGCTCTATCATTTGCCAGGTTATAATGTTATATCCCCTCACAAGTCTCCTCTAGTACTCAATCAACTCTAGGAAGCCCCTTAGATCTCTCAAATTCCTAGGTAGAGGCAATTTCTGCATTGTGTCAATCTTGGCCTAATTTGCAGCCACCCCCTCCTGAGTGCCACATTCCCCAAGTATTCCACACTAGCCTCTGCAAAGCAACACTTCTTCTGATTGGCCATCAATCGATGTTCCTGTAATACTTCTAAGACCTCCCTCAAGTGCTCCAAATGCTCCTTGAGACCTGTTGTACACTTGTATGTAATAAAAGAAAACCAGTACGAACTTTCGGAGGTAAGGTTGAAACACCTTGTTCATGAGGGACTAAAAAGTAGCAGGAGGTGTTGGTGAGGCCAAATGACATCACTAAGAACTCATAGTGTCCCTTATGTGTCATGAACGTAGTCTTCAGAACTTCCTCCACTCATCTGGATTTGGTGGTACTCGAACTTCAAATCTATCTTTGTGAATATCACTACTCCACACAGCTCATTTATCACAAGAATGAGAAACTTGTATGGCACAATCTCCTTATTCATGGCCCGATAGTCCACGTAAATCTCAATCTCCCATCCTTCTTCTTGACTAGTAAAATTGGGCTAGAAAAAAGACACTCGGTCTGATGATACCTGCCTCCAACATCTCTCAGATCAACTTTTTAATCTTGTCCTTCTAAATCTGTGGCTAGAGGTATAGCCTAATACTAACCGGTGACACATTCTCTCTCAAGGTGATGGCATGCTCCTACTCCCTAAGTGGTGACAATTCTTGAGGTGTCTGAAAAATCTCATTAAAGTTTTGTTTAAGTGGCTACACTAAAAGAGAAATATCTTCCTCTTCCTCTAATCTGACCCCATCTAAGCTCTGTAGCTCCACCAAAAATCCTCCTCTTAATTCCTGTAAGGTCCTTACCATAATTTTGAGTGACACCATAACTTTGGATAATCCTGCATCATCCATGATCTTCATTCTCCTCCCCTCCGCTGCCAGCTCCATTGTTAGTGCTCTCCAGTTAACTCTGGTATCCCTCAAGGTTTGTAACCACTTTATCCTCAGGGATAACATTAGTGCTTCCGAACTTCAAGGGAAATTCCTCCCTCACCTGGACCCCCCTGTATGGTCTGAACCACTTTTCTATATACTCATCTACCTATCTCCACCTTCCTAATGCCCATCATGACCCCATAACTCCCACTCCTTGTGTACACCAACTTCACCTGCAATTGGTCAACAACCTAGTTGGAGATGAAATTGTGGGTAGCCCCACAATCTATCGACACTGCCACTTCTCTATTTGTTATTTCTCCTTTTCATTTCATGGTGCGATTCAGAGTGAATCCCACCACTGAATTTAAGGAGACCTCAGCCATGTCATGATGCAACTCTTCCTCCTCTTCTACCACTGCCTCGCTCCCACCTCCCTTCTCAACTTTCTCATCATCACAGGTGATGAGAACTTGAAGAGTTCGATCTTTATATCTATGTTACGGTGTGTACCTCTCATCATATATGAAACACAATCCCTTCTCCCTCTTCTCCTACAACCTCTTCTCATTGTGCTTCTTGAAATTTCCCTCGAATACCCCTCCTACATGCTCCTTTGGGGCCTCACGAAGGCTTCCCAGTGTTAGCCCTTTAAGAGTTAAGAATGTGGTGGTCATCCTATACGAGCCTCTTGAACTGTTGCCTCTAGAACCCCTCTCCAGGTATTTTTGGTCCTTCACTAATTGTGCAGCTCCATAGCCTTTCCTAAGTTATGATGCCTCATCACTCTAACCGTCACCTGGATCTCCATTTTAGCCCTTTTGATGAAGTTCCCCTCTAGCACAATATCAAAAAGCCGATACAATCAGCTAACAAGGTACTCGAATCTCTCACGGTATTCTACCATTGAGTCTTCCTGCATTAAGGTGAAAAAACTGCTCATTGAAATCCCATCCTCTACTGGTTCGGAAACGTTACAACAAGCTATCCTTGAACTCCATCCAGCTCCGTATAGGGCATCTTATGTCTCTTCACTTTTACCAAGCAAGGTCTTCTCGTCTAAACACAGGCAATCTACCGTCAACCTCTCCTACGTGAACCTATTGATGGTGAAATACCTCTCCACCCTATAGATCCTCCCATGTGCATCCTCTCTCTCAACGATAGGCATCTTTAGCTTCATTACCCACGGATCACCTTCATTCACCCATGATTTCTCCATAACCTCCCATTCTTCAGGAGGGTGGTCCTCCCAAATATCCTGAGCCCCCCTCCTTTTATAATCAGCACCCCTTCGCTCATAATCAGCCTCTCTTCTTGCAAAATCAGTCCCCCTTCGCTCATACCCTGTACCCTTATCTTCCCTTGAAATAGGCTCTAAGGAGAGATTCAGGATTTCACCACTTCCTTGACCGTACTTGCCTCTGATGACGTCTTTTTGGGTTGGACGTTAAGCGACATCTTCAACCTTTCTTCCACGACGACAAACTTCCCATCCATCTTTTCATTAATGGTTGGAAAATGATTTTCAATTTCAGAAATTTTCTCCACAAAATCTAATTTTAATTGTCCCATCTCTCCTTCCAATATTTCCATTTTCCTCCCGGTCATAGGCACCACGAATCGATGCGCTCTAACACCAATTTGATAGAAAATGTTTGAAGAGAATTCAAGAAATACCTTGGCTAAAATTTAATTTCGGCAAAAATAAAAAATGTAGTTGAGAAGATGCAGAAAAAAAAAAAAAACTAGGACAAAAATTTTTTAATTGATGATATATGGCCTAACACAAGCAAGATATCATGGATCTTCAATTTGAGAGGAAGATCCGGTTCTCACTATCCCTAACGTTGTCTAGAGCCCAAGCAAACCCTAGAACAACATAATTTCAATCAAAGCAAGAGATAAACGACTAACCCTAGCCTCCAAAAACATACTTAATCATATAATAATTAAGTTATATATATATACAATAATTAAGTAAATATCAAAACAGCCCCTACCCTTTGAATTTTCCCTCCTAAACCTCTCTTAATTTCTCCTTAATGAGGGATGTTGGACCCCAGCCCTATGGGCCAAAATACAACTGCGTGGAACCCTTATTCTGCCGGCTTTACAAATGGCCGGTCCAGGGTCAGGCCTAACAAAAACCTCTGTACCTCTTATCTTTGGTCTCTTTCTTTTAAGTTATTTTATATATTTCTCCTTTCTTTTACTTTATTTTTTTGCTTATTATATAAATCATTTGGAGTTGTAGCTTTTTATTTGCTCACAATGCTATTTATAAGACTTTTAAATTTATTATATTCATTATAAACCTAAATATATTTAGATTTTTTTCACTATTTAATGACACTTATTTTGCTTAATAGCCTTTTATATATTTTTACTTCACCAAGTCTCTTTATAAGTAAATGATTTGTTATTAGACTTTCATAAAAGTTTTGATTCTATCTTCTTAAAAAAACTAGCTATCTTATGTAATATTTGGTTTTACTCATTAAATTTATTTCAATTTACCTCCCTTAGCAACCTATTTTGAAATATTAAAGTATTTTCTATGTACTAGTGCAATTATTTCCTTTAGTTTTTGTTATAATTTTAATATAGACATCTATAATTGTTATTCTATAATGTGTTGTCCGACTCTCTTTTAGAAAAAAACCAACAGTTTTCGCATTAAAGATTTTTCTCTACATCAGGCCAGAAGAAAGCATATTTGTGATTAGGTTACTCTTTTTTGTAGGTAACTATTTGTTCTTCTTGATTCTTAAAGTATGTATTCATTTTGTTATTGCAAGTTCACAAGCTACTGCAAAATCAAGTATAGCTCCTCTCATTGCATTTCTATTTTCTATTCCACACCTACAATGATTTGTTTCACAAGAGGTTGTGGTGCCCTCCACATTATTGCCTCCATTGTTGAAATTGCGGCAATAATGGGAAAGAACATAGGACAATTTCTTCTCATAAGATATTTTTAAAGAGTGTACTAGCAAAGCCTTAGTCTTAGTAGTCTTCTTGAATGAGTGGAAAGAACCACTAAAGTGTTGTCTTTTGAAAATAAAAGAAGTTTAGGTCGAAGAAGATGTCTTGTTCTGATTTCACATTCTACATTTCTCACTCTCTCTTTTCATGTTTGTTGCCTATTCTGCATTTCGCATTGTTCCCTTTTAATGCTTGACCTTTAGGCATGTCTAGATGTATAGGTCCTATGTGGACAATGTTGTTAAAAGTGAGCCGACTATTGTATAAGGGCTTCAAAGAGTCTAAGGGAGGTCGTAGTGCATTGTATGTTTCTTAGGCCTGCATCATTATTAAGGCACGCTTAGGCGAAGTTCTTCTTTTATGCTTCAAGTAGTGGGTTGAGTGCCTTGTCTTGATTTGAGAGATGGTCGCTAACATCTCGAAGTGGAAGATGAGTTATTTTCTTATGATGGTAACTTAATATGAAGTAATGTGTAAAGAGGATTAAGAGCTGCAGAAACTTGGATACACATTAGGCAACAAGTTAGATTAATATTTGTGCAACTACTTCAAATACTAAAGTAGCAAAAGTTACAATTTTTTAGGATTTTGAAAACAAGTATATAAGAAGATGGAGGAAGAGATGGGCCGCGACTAATACGATTAAGAAAATAACACAGTTATAATGAAGATGGAATATACAGTAGGGAAGTTTATATTATCTCTAGACTAATTTATATATGCTGCAAGCTTAAATAGTTTAAAGGCCCTGTTTCGTTGAGCTTTTCTACACGAAAAGGCACTTCTCAAGAGCATGGTAGTGTTTGGGGTTTTTTTTTTCTCTTGCTGTATGAGAATTAACCCGCCAAAAATGGTTGTGAGAAGCTGCTTTCTGGTAGGTGTTTTGAAACGATAGCTAGAAAATGCTTCTAAAAATAAGTTGACAGAAGTCACAAATCATTTCATGCAATGTAAATGCTAGTTTTATTCTCTAGATTTTGTTTTATATTCTTCTAAATATTTATAATTATTTTATCAACTATTATTTTTTTATCAAATTTAAAGTTGTAGCATTTATTATTTTTTAAATTTTTTTTATTATTTTTCTTTAATTTTTTTTTTTGGAACGGGGGCATCTACCCGCTTGCCACTCCAAAGGGAGGGTTTGACGATGTAACTAATCCCTCGGCGGAACCAAGCGAGGCCACCCACCGGCATCGGGCCCACACTTGCTTTGCCCCACTGAAGGGGCGAGACCGTAGTAGAGGGGATTCGAATCCAAGATGGGGGGATCCCAACCGTGCTCGCCCACCAACCACCCTAAAACCTCGGTGGGTGTAGCATTTATTTTTAATAAGTCTTTTTCAGACTAGATTGGGGCATTTTTGTCTTTTGAAATGACAAAGCAGGATTTCAAAGCAGGTAGTAGTGCCTTGTCTTGATTTGGATACACATTAGTTTTTATTTTCGAATTAGAAATTTGCATCTGCATTTCGTACAGGATTACATCACAGCTGTATTCAAACTGCTCCAACTTCTAAACAGTTTCTTATCGTACTTGTTTAGCAACATTTGTGCCTCAACTAACTATACTATAGGAACAATTGAACTAAAACAAACCCTACTTGCACTTGTTTAGCAAGACTAGCATTTGGAATCATAGGGAACTTAAAAATCATAATTTTTGAATGTAATGTGATTTTTATTTATACTTTTCATAGTATCTCTCAATTAAAATTAACATTCTTATGTGATTCAATTGTTTTGTTGAGAAAGGTAGAGGTCGCCTTAGATGATTTGGTCACATTAAACTTCGGCTTTCCAATGGCCCGGTTAGGAGAATAGATGTATTGGATTTAGCCTATGTTAAGAAATATAGAGGTTGTCCTAAAAAGGCATTGTTAGAAAATATTAGAAATGACCTTTTTTTCCGATTTAAATGAGAATTCAGCTCTTAATAGAACACAATGGAGAAAAATAATTCATGAACTGACCCCACGTAGTGGGATAAATGCTTGATGTTGTTGTTGTATGTGATTCAATTGTTTTCTTTTTTAACTTTTCAGTTTTCTTGGCTGAACATTTTGTTCCTCGGGCTTACAAAACCATCTTACTTTAATGGCAACTTATGCGTTTGACAGTATGAGAGTTAGAGCTCGATGTTAAGCTTAGCTTGTCAGATATCAAAGGTTCATTGTTATTTAATGCTACAGCTTCGGATGGTTAGAAAGATACAATTTTTACTAAACAGGAGACCATATTTCTTGAAATGTTGTTAATGTTGACAATAGCAGTGCTTCCACCTATTTTACATGTTATAAGATCCCCTCTTGAATGAACTTGTCGTCATGTAGTATATTATGGCTTACTCGAACTATTTAGTAACTTCTAAATTTTGCCACTTTGTAGTTGTTTAACTACATTTCGTTGTTAGGGAAAATTATCTTTTTGACTCAGCGCATAGCTTTCATCCATATTTCTTTCATTTTAGGTCCAGTTGTTGCTGACATATTTCTATCCATAATTCAATTGCTAGAATAAAACCAGTTTTGTAGATGAAGAATTTGTTTAGAAGTCTGTTTTAACCTCCTCATCACTCTCTTTTACTTGCAATAGAAGCTTCATCTGAGAAGAAAACACAGCTAACTGGTATCTATGATCTTGTTGCTGTATTGACACACAAGGGAAGAAGTGCCGACTCTGGTCATTATGTTGCTTGGGTGAAGCAGGAGAATGGTCAGTCTACTTATATTATTAAATCGCATACTTCTGAAGTTTTGTTTTCATCTTGAATTTTTTTAGTAATGTTATTTTCAATGAACGAGTTTATCATCCAGGTAAATGGGTCCAATATGATGATGACAATCCTATTTCTCAAAGGGAAGAGGACATAACGAAGTTATCCGGTGGAGGTATAGCACCCTGTACTAATTTCATCATTGTATTGTATTCAACAACAACAACAACAAGTCTTTATCTCACTATGTGGGTTCTGCTACATAAGTTTTTCTAATATTTCTAACCAAGTCTTTTTAGGTCTACCTCTACTTTTCTTAACATAAGTCAAATTTAATACATCTACTTTCCTATACGGGTCATTGGAAGGCCACCATTTTATGTGACCAAACCATCTAAGGCGACTCTTTCTAATCTTATCTTCCACTGGAGCTACTCCTACCTTTTCACGTATATGCTCATTTCGTATCATATCTCTAAGATTAAAGCCACTCATCCACCTGAGCATCCTCATCTCTGCAACACTTAACTTAATAATATGCTTATCTTTTAATTGCCAACATTCTGCTCCATAAAGCGTTGTAGATCTCACTACCATCTTATAGGATATTCCCTTAAGTTTGAGAGGTACTTCTTTATCACACAACAAGCCCGATGCATTCATCCACTTTATCCATCCAACTTGAATTCTACTATAATATCCCCATCTATTTCACCATCACTCTAAATAATAGACCCAAGATATCTAAACATGTACTCTTATTAACGACTTGATCGCCCAAAGTCACAATCACCCCACTAGATCTATTATTAGTAAAATTACACTCCATATATATAGTTTTAGATCTACTCAAATGAAATCCTCAAGGCCGACCTGATAATTCAACTTTACCTTCAACTTCCTCTCTAGTTTTATCAACAAGAATATCATCGGCAAAAAGCATACTCCAAGGTACAACCTCTTGCATATGTCTTGCAAATATCATCATCATTGTAATGAATTCAATGTTATTTTATAACTCATATATGACATATCATTTCAATGTGGGCTACGAAAATTTGGCCCCAGCCTCCGCTTGACTGTTGTTTTTTCTTCGGGGGAGTTTTAACGGAATGAGTTCCGGGGTAAATTTTGGGAAGGCAAATGGGTTTGTAGATAAGACACTACCCAGAGATTTCGCCCTCGCTTTACGAGGACTTTATGATCTGAGTTCTGGTTTCCTATAGGCGCAAACCCCTATAGTTAATTACCCCTCCCACAAACGAGAGAGAACTTTCGATTAAGACTAGTCGTCAATCAGATACATTGTATTCATAGATACATAGTATCAAGTATATAGTAGCAGCTGTTAACCTCTGTACAAAGAAACAGAAAGAGCAAAAAAAGAGAAATCCCGCATACATACCTCGTATTCGTCGAGACGCCCAAATTTCCACGAATCCCGCAAGATACCCCACGTACCTGACACTGTTCAGTGCCGACGCCGCTGGAGTCGCGTTTCTTCCTGGGAAAACTGCTCAAATCACGTGCCAGTTATGCTTTTCTCGTCGTTAAATACTGGACCCGTGGAAGCCTTCGAGACCTCTTCTCCCGCAAACCTCCACAAGCTGCAGGCTTCCTCCATTCGCAACCCACAACCGAATCCTGATTTCTGAAGCCGTCGATCTCTCCCATCCACGGCAAAACCCGAGCTACAGTTGAACCCCTGCCCTCCTCCTCACGACATCCGGACTGACCCCATCTCGCTAGAAATCCACCCAAGCCGACCACCCTCAGCCCTGATTCCTTCAATCCAGAGAGAGAGAGAGAGAGAGAGAGAGAGAGAGAGAGAGAGAGAGAGAGAGAGAGAGAGAGACCAACCTACCTCCCTCATTGTCGCTCAGCTTTGCTCCATTTTCGACTTTCCCTTAGGATCGGAGGTCACAACATTTTAATCAGAAGTAACAGTGGAAGCAGCTTGCTGTGACGATAACTTTCCGCTTTCGCACGCTCATTCGGCCAAATACTGTGAAGTTGCCGAACTATAGAGAGAAGGGAGAGAGGAGGTTTTTAGTAATTTTAATTATAATTATTTATATTAAGTATTGTTAATTTTAATTAAAATTATTATAATTAATTTATTTAATTATAATTAATTTTATTTAAAGTTAATCTTAATTATTATATTTTTTAATTAATTACAATGAATTATAATTAATTAATTTGTTAAAGATTAATTAATATTAATTAGTTCTAATTAATTAGAGTTAAATATAATTAATTATGATGATTATAATTAATTCTTAATTATAATTAGTTATAATTAATGTTAAAAAAACAAATACATGTGCCTCTCTTTCCTTCCCTCGAGCCTCTACTGTCGACCCCGCGCAGGTATAACCCCTTAACCCTAAAACTCCGAGAGCCTGTCCTCGCTATTTGCGGCGGATCAGAAAATCTCCTATACATGCCTTTATTGCGCGTGCTGGATGGGACCCCGATGCGAATCCTACGACAAGGCGGGTAATCACGTAAAAGCCCCATTTCAAAGTTCGTGGGGCATCGGAAAACCGCCTATACACGCCTTTATTACACGTGGTGGGATGGGACCCCGGTGTGACGCCTACGACGAAACGGGGTTATTCATAAATACCCTCGAGCGAGGGGAAAGCAAACTGTCTTCTTTTAAAAAGGTACCGAAGACCCCTTACACGCCTTTATTGTGCGTGGTGGGAAGGAAGATCATGGGTGTCCTCGTACGAGGACACTTACCATACACACCTTTATTGCGCGTGGTGGGAAGGCCCAGTTTCTCATAGTTTTCCCCTAAACTGGGGAGACGTCGGGAGGCTGCCGAAATTTCGGGTGAACACGAGGCCTTATCTGAACTTGATTGAACAAATGGGACTTAAGTGAACTCAACCTTGTGTGATATAAAAGAAAACATAAGCCTGAATTGAACAAGGACTTAAATAATTTGAACATAAAGTTGAACTTGCAAATCAAATGAGATGAACAAAATTCGAGCATTTGAACAAAATGCAAGAGAATTTGATTGAACTCAAAGGATAAATGAGGACTTATGAACTTTATTCAATTGATAAATTCAAACTCAAACGAACCAGCATGATTCGAACATTTGAACTCAAGCAAGAGTTTGAGCTGGACCACAGGGGACTTGGACAGGATTTGGACTATTTGATCTCGAACTTGAACTTACAAGGACTACATGGGATATATAATTTGATATTGTTACCTAAACTCAAGCAATGAGATGAATAATGAACATTAATGAGCAAATAAATGTAATCATAAACAAACTCTCATTACATATAACAATTTTTTTTATAAATGATGAAATTAAAGTGATATGCCCATATGAACTAGCTAGTTCACAAGCAATAAACAAGAACTTGCGACGAATGTGAACTTTCATGGGTGTATGCAGAAGATATGTGATGAACAAAATAACTAGCTAACAGGCATAAGTGTGAGTTTAAAACACATACAAAGGCCTATCTGCAAGCCACTACAAGGATTGTCCAACACCACTTGTTGTAATATGAGGCCTTCAATAAGTGCTACAATGTGTTCATGATATTTATGCCCATCAAAATGCAAATGCCATATGACAATAATAACGACATGAATATTTATGTCATGAGACATAGAGTGAGCATGATGAATCAATGAGCAAG
Source organism: Dendrobium officinale (assembly GCA_019514585.1). Taxonomy (NCBI): domain Eukaryota; kingdom Viridiplantae; phylum Streptophyta; class Magnoliopsida; order Asparagales; family Orchidaceae; genus Dendrobium; species Dendrobium officinale. Next base: position 28,340,262 of record CM033686.1, on the reverse strand, counting down.
GCCTGTTGAACAAGCTTTAAGTGAATACAATTTGCAAAGTGATCAATGTCATTTGACCCCCTTTGCGAGTGACAAGAAAATTCAATATACAATGAACTAACTACGAAGGTGTATTAGAAAGGTCTGAAGCAAATATAACCTTCATTCGATCAATGTCACTTGATTGGATTATGCAACAAATGTGGCGATCTCTCCATTACTTCAATTTGCAAACACTATAAAGGAGAAATGTTTGAAGAGTGCTTACCAAGTTGAAGTATATCTCTCTCACAAGCAACACGAGCTGAAGTTCAACAAAACACTAGCAAGCACGAATGGGGGAAATATGGTGAAAACAACTTGCTTATGGAGTAATCCTACAAGCTAATGCACGAGTTTCCTACTAGCAGAAGAGTTTAATAGGCGACATGTGATGAACCCAATTACACAAAGCATAGCAAGAGGCAAATACATATAGTTACAAGAAACTCATGCGTGCTTATGGACGACAACACAATACACACAAATAAACACACTAGTCCATCCATGAGTAATTTCAAAAGATTTGTAGATCTTTTTACAAAAAAAAAACACACCTTCACAGTCAATGATAATCAAGAGAGAGTCATATCCTAGTCATGGGTAAATCATAAAGTACCTCAGTAATGACTCGATTCATCAAAGTGCATATAAAAAATTATTAACAAGTGTACTCTATGCTACCATCAATATGTTGGGAGAGATAGATGACAGATTTGAGTTCCTACGAGTCAATACAAGAAATCTCTTCCATATGCAAATTACCTACGAACTGTTGTAGTAAGTGCAACCCCCCACATGACGCTATAGAAGATTCGCCATATGCATGACTTGTTACTTACCAACAAATGTAGAATATTCGTGATGAATGCAAGTATCTGTAAACAATATCAAAAGGCTTACATTCACTGCAACTTGTTTGTAAACTATAAAGTCTCTTACAAACATGCCAAATGGACGAAGGGCAGATGATATGCAGCAAATGCAAATGTCCACAAGTTCTTGTAAAGGGATCCACTCTATACATCGTGTATCATCTGCAAACAGAAATGAAAGACATACGAAAAATGAAACTAATATGAGTTATCATAGAAGACAAAAAAGTTCAGAATAGCCCCGCACATGCACTGTAGTTTGTATACACGTATGTACATAAAAGGGATATATATAATCACAAAAACCCCCATGGGGCCTGGCAAGCGTGTTATTGGTACACATGTGACGTCTAGGGATGCTGCGCGAGTCAATAAATTTTAACCCGATCCTTCTAAGCAGGTAAATAGGAGTCGATAAGGTTCAATAAATAATTACAAAATACCCCCAAATACCTGCATGGGCCCCGGCGAGCGTGTTATTGGTACATACGTGATGTCTAGGAATGTTGCGCAGTCAATAAGTGAATTTAAGTTCGAACCCGATCCTTCTATGCAAATCAATAGAAGCTGTCAGGGTTCAAACCATCAAACAAATATACGGTTATGGTGACCGGTATATTTGTTTTAATACATTCATATTAGATCTTCAAAGCCTATAACAATATGAATTCACTAATAAAGGCACAAAGCCTATAAAATTTGATCCCCTATCGGCAAGCCAATAGGGTCGACAAGGTTCAAACTTTAAATGGAAATAACCCCAAACACCTCGATGATAGCTGTGTTGAATGTTTATCTCAACCAGAGGGGTTCACAAACATTTTTATATGTCTTCCAAATATCCAAATGCCTATCAAAATCGAAAACTCCACAAAAATACGAAAATCCAAAAATATTTAAAAATAAAATAAATCCATCAATACTTAAAGCAAAATTCATCCACCCTCCGCAACAGTTTGTCGAGGTGGACAAACTTGAATATTACTTCAGCTCACAAAGAGCTAATGCCTAGTCGAAAATATCACTAGGATCCATTCTCAAACAATCTCCTATCATTAAGGATGTGATGTGTGTCATCTAACCGGCGGTTTTACCGCCAAATGGTACCGTATGATAAACGGTTATGACTCGGGGCCATTTGAATCGAGTGATTTTCCCATCAAATGGCACCATGAAATACCGGTTATGACCAGAGCCATTACGCTCCTTACTGGTATCAAATCCTTGAGATATGAATCAATAGGATATGATCGATAGAGCACAAAGCCCTCTGTTAGCTAAAGTGGATTCAAATTTGTCCCTTTAGACAAATATTCACCCCAGGTCTACAAGGTACCCTTGGACGAAGCAACCCATGGCTGAAGAAAGAGATCCTTCTATCAGGTTGGGTCGACTACCTCGTCTGACTAAGTAGACCAGGGACCCAATGGCCCGGGATGATAGAACCATGCGATCTTGATCGGGTCTATCATCCATTCCCCTACCATATGCTTTAAGTGCAAGATGGTGAAATTTCTAATTTTAAATATCAAACCTTTCAACTCTTCAATTTTCCAACATCCAAACCCGTGCTGCTATTATATGCTAGATGCGTATCTCTATGTTTCTGATTGTACTAGCTTTAATCAAAAGTTCTCTCTCGTTATCGAGAGGGATAATTAATTATAGGGGCTTGCACCTATAGGAAACCAGAACTCAGATCATAAAGTCCTCACAAAATGAGGGCAAAATCTCTTGGTAGTGTCTTATCTACAAACCCATCCGCCTTCCAAAACTTACCCCGGAACCTAATTCCGTTAAAACTCTCTTGCCGAATGAAAAGAACAAAGAAGGCAGAGGCCGGGGCCGAATTTTCGGAGCCCACAGTAGCATGGACATAAGTATTTGAAAAGCTTGGATGTTTGAAAATTTGGGTTGAAATATTTGAGAAGTTTGATATTTAAAATTGGAAATTACACCATCTTGTACTTAAAGAGGATGGTGGGGGAATGGATGATGGACCTGATCAAGATCCCATGGTTCTGTCGTCCCGGGTCATCGTGGTCCCTGGTCTAATTAGTCAGAGGAGGTAGTCGGCCCAACCTGACAGAAGGATCTTTGTCGGCAACCATGGGTTGCTTCATCTAAGGGTACATTGTAGACCTGGGGTGAATATTTGTCTAAGGGTACAAATTTGAATTCACCTTAGCTAACATAGGGTTTTGTGCCCTATCAACTATATCATATTGATTCATATCTCAAGAATTTGATGACACTAAGGAGCATATTAGTTTTGACCATAACCGGTATTTCGTGGTGCCATTTGGCGGCAAAACCACTCGATTCAGAGGGTCCCGGGTCATAACCATTTATCCTGCGGTGTCATTTGGCGGCAAAATCGTCAGTCAGATGACACGTATCACGTCCTTATTGGTAGGAGATTATTTGAGAATGGATTCTAGTGATATTTTCGACTAGGCATTAGCTCAATGTGAGCTGAAGTTATATTTGAATTTGTCCACCTCGGCATACTATTGCGGAGGGTGGATGAATTTTACTTTAAATGGTTGGATGGCTGATTTTTGAATTTTAAATATTTTGAAATTGGAATTTTGATGATTTTTGGATTTCATAACTCATGGAGTTTTGAATTTTGATGGGCATTTGAAGTATTTGGAATAGACCCCTCCGGTTGAGATTTTCGTTCAACACGACCATCATCGGGATGTTTGGAGTTATTTTCATTTATTGATTGAACATTGTTGACTAGGCCGAACTGTTGACCGAGGATCAGGTTTCTCGTAGGCTTTATGGTTTTGTGAATGAATTTCTTTTGTTGTAGACCTTGAAGGCCTAATAAATATATCGGTCACCATAACCTTATGTTTGTTTAATAGTTCGAACCCTGTCTACTCCTATTTACCTGCTTAGGAGGATTGAGTTTCGTAGGTTTTATGCCTTTTATTAATATTTTTTTTTATTATAGGCCTTGAAGGCCTAATATGAATGTATTAAAACAAATACATCAGTGACCATAACCGTGTATTTATTTAAAGGTTTGAACCCTGTCGACTCCTATTGATCCGCATAAAAGGATTGGGTTTGAACTTGAATTCACTTATCAACCCGCGCAGCATCCTTAGATGTCACGTGTGTACCAATAACATGCTCGCCAGGGCTCATATGGGTGTTTGAGAATTTCATTGATTAGATACCCCTTATGTACCTATGTGTATACAAATTAAGGTGCATGTGCATGGGTACTTTGAAATATTTTAATTGTGCAGATAACTGTCATTTGAATGCACACAATATTTCATTTGAGAGCTTATATATGCCTTCTGTCTGCTAATACGAGTGTCGCGGATCCGGTGGCGGTACATCTGGATATTATGAGGCACTTCATCGTCCTGGTGTTGACTCCCCTTTTCTCATTCATTGGGGAGGTCTTTCTTGAAGTTCGTGGCTACTACCTTGAAAGGGTCTGTTTTCAAGCTCTTTAGTGTATTAGACTTGTTACTTTCAGTGTTTGTGGACACCAAAACTATTTTCTTCTTAAGTATAGGACTAAGAAGAAACTTTAGTACGTCATGATGTTTAGTTCTAATTTGTTCAAACATCTCTTCTATTATGTTAGGAGGTGTTCTTTTTTTCGTACATCAAGCTGTCTTCGTACCCGACGTACTCAAGCATCTCAATCACCGTTGTTGTGGATGATATATGTACTTGTGTCCACAGTTGTTTGTTGTGCCTACGATATAACCACTGTTGTTATCCACAAGCGGCTCATATGTATTTACAGGGGCTCGCTATATTCACTACAACCTCCTAGAAATGTTCGTAGTAGAGCCATTTATACCAATATCATATCCACCTTTCACCAATCTCAGGTGGGTTTTGATGATTGCATTTGTTTGTAAGGACGGATCCTCCACTATCAAGTGATAGTATTGTCATCTCAATCTACAGGCATTTGTTTGTATTGGAGATCATATTAGCACATGTGGCAGTCGCATATGAACTCCGCAACTTGTTACTGTTGTTTGCCAGTATAGTTCATTTGACCTTATAGGGATTGTCGTAGGAGTCTATTATATTTGCATTATATCCACCTTTGTTATTCACAACTTATTTGCGGCGATGGGTCCTCCGCAATTGATCTCCAGTGTCGCCTTCTTCAATCAACAGACGAATGTTGCAAGTGTTAGAGGTTTCAATAATGCATACATACATTTGGCAACCATTTGTTGACCTTGCAAATACGATACACCTAATCTCGTAGAGACTTGTTGTAAGAGTCCACTACATTCTTTGTTTGTATGCATCGAGGTCTTGTAGTGTGCCTTCTTGTGCCTCGATGTTGGTTACAAGGATGTTGCAATATCCTTCCTACAAGAGCTCGTGGGTGTTTGTATTCATCGCAACTTAATCACATTTGTTTACAAGGATCAATGTATTTCATCCGACATTGAGTCACTATTGGCCATACAAATATTTTTGTAGTTTGAGTTCCCTTGCAATCCAACTCAAGTACTCGCTCGAGTGCAAATTGTTCAAGCCATTAATGTTCGAGTCCAGAGTACAAGTTCAAGTGCAGCTCAAAGCATTCTGAAGTCTTTGCAGGTTCAATTGCATGTTTATATTGATTTAACTTTAGCTTCAGCTTTGATTTTATTTTATTTGGGTTTGAGCTTTGATTAATCTTTTAGATTTTGTTTGAGTTCAAGTCCTTAAGTCCACTGTTAATTCTCATTTGAGTCCAGATTCTTGTTCTTTTGAGTTCAAATCAAGCCCGAGTGCAGTAACATATTCACCCAAAATTTCGGCAGTCTCCCTGCGTCTCCTCCTTTTAGGTGAACTATGAGAAACTGGGCCTTCTCACCACGCGCAATAAAGGCGTATATGGTAGGTGTCCTCGGACGAGGACACCGCGACCGTGATCTTCTTTCCCACCACGTGCAATAAAGGCGTGTATGGTGTCTTCGGTACCTGTTTGAAAATGTAGTTTTCTTTCCTCCCCGCACCGGGGTACTTATAGGTGGTTTTTCGGTGCGCCACGAACATTGAAGTAGGGCTTTAAGTGATTACTCGCCTCGTCTTAGGCGTTGGACCGGGGTCCCATCCCACCACGCACAATAAAGGCGTGTATAGATGGTTTTCTGGTCCGCCGCAAACTTCGAGAGCGAGAATTTGAGTTTAGGAAAATTCATACCTTCGCGGGGTTGTCGGTAGTGGAGGCTCGTGGACCGAGGCAGGAGAAGGCATTTGCAAAATTTTTTTTTATATTAATAATATTAATTAATTATAATTAATTAACAAATTATTTTTAATTAATTATAATCAATTAAATTTAATTCTAATTAAAGTTAATTATAATTAATTATATTATTTATAATAACTTAATTAAAATTAATTATAATTAATTATAATAAATATAATTAATTAAAAATAACAATTATAATTAATTAAAATTAATTAAAGTAATTATAATTAGATATAAAACTCTTTTTTTTTTTGTTTTTATTATGGGAATAGGCCGAAAAAGTGCCCGAAGGGAGGAAAGTTACCTTCTCTGCGGGCAAGCTCTCGTGGCTACCTCCGATCAAAATGTCGGACTTCTAACCGGACAGGAAGGGAAGTTGCATAAGGTGTGGAGTCAAACAGCCCTAAAGGAACTGAAGAAGTGACGCGTGCAACCTCACGGCTGGCGAGCTCCCGTCCCTGCTTTGGATCAAAATGTCGTAAGTTCCGTTCGAATAGGAAGGAACAGCTTCGAAGGAGCGAAGTCGTCCAGCCACAGGAGAACCGAAGAAGGGTGAAAGGTAGAAAGTTAACTTAACAGTCGGCGAGCTCCCTTGCTTCCGATCAAATTGTTGTGACTTTCGAACTGACGGGAAGGGAGGTCATCGAAGAGTGAAGTCGAACAGCACGAGCTCCAGTCGTTGCTTCTGATCAAAGCTTCGTAACTTCTGATCGGCTGGAAAAAAAGTCATCACTGGAGCGTGGTCGAGCAGCCGCGAGAGGGGGAGAGAGCGGGAGGTCAGAGCGAGAGGGATCGGTAGAGAGAGATAGCGAGAGGGATCGCGAGAGAGAGAGCCCGCGAACGAGGGCCTTAGTTCTCATTTTAACGACGTGAAGTCGTGCGACGTAGGAGAGACGTGCGTCGGGGGGGGGGGGGGGGGGGGGGGGGGTTGCGACCACGCCTTCGACGTGCGAGTAGCCAGAGCAGGTATGCGACTTTTTTTTTTTTTCGGGACAACGGTCAACATTCAATACTATTTCGAATGTGATTTTTCAATAAGTAAAGAGAAATGTGGATTATGGTTATATGCCATTAAGTAGTTGTACTCACATAAGGTGAATATAATATGAATTTAAAACTGAAAACAAAACACTCAAACTTTGAGGCTACTAATAAAAAATATTTTAAGTCGAAAAAAAATAATTCTTTTCGCATCTCCTTAGTTGAGTAGTTTTTTTATTAATTTGATATGCTATATGCTTTTCTTGTCATTTTCTTCCTTTTTTTATCACTGTGCGATGAAATGAGTGGATTGAAATGATTAATAAAGCCTCTTGTGAGTTCCCTTGTTGTTTCTCCTCATTGCTTTTGTCTATTTGAGCTTTTTTCAATAGGTCATCCTTGTCTTAAAATAGGTAAAAGATACAGAATATTTATAGAACTGATATTCTTGTATGATGTGGAAAATGCTGATATGGATATCTAATAAGAGAGATTGCCAAATCCTTATTTATAGTAGTATTAGGATTGATTAAGCCGTTGCTTTCTAAATTTTTAAAAATATTAACTAGAGATGGTTAATTTTAACTCAAGGGCGGATTTAAGAGGGGAAATTAAGAGGCATGCGTCCCTTTTAAATGTTTGATATGTTATTATATATAATAGATATTATTAATAATTTCTTATTATTCGATATTTTCCATGATAAACATTCAATTTATTCCCCTTTTAAATAAGAAAAATAATTTATATGCCCCCATTAAAAAAATTCTCAACTCTCGCTGCTATTTGAATTCCTTGTTTTCTTCTCTTAATTTTTAGGTGTGTCACTGGCTGGTCCTGCTTCTTGTAAATTCTCCCTTCCATTCTATAAAAATTATATTTGATGTTAGTCTTTGGTTTTATTATTGATGGATTTTTTAATGCTTCTTAAAGCAGCTTTTATGTACAAATTTTTTAGTTTTTTATTAAAAAAGTTGCTTTAAAATAAAAAAAATCATCCCAAATAAAACCTTCATATAAATCTAATAAGAAAGCAACGTAACTCTTTATTTTGTTTAAACTTTGTTGTTATTGAACAGGTGATTGGCACATGGCATACATGTGCTTGTACAAAGCCAGGGTTGTCTGAGAAAAAGATCCGAAAGGTTTTTAAGCTAGAATTTATTCTGAACCTGTTGGGAGAATAATTTGATAATATAAATGCAGAATTCATTCATTCTGATTTGAGCCGTGTTAGCTAAAATTTGAATCAGACTAGTATCTGTTATAATCATGTGCTACATCTTTATTTATTTTCTGGCCACTACAGATTCTGTTTGCCCTTTCCTTCTCAATAATTTTCTTGCGCAATATGAAGTTGTTTATGCCATTTACGAGGCCTTTTACAATATTTAAATTGACGTAGTGCTTACATGGTTACAAATATTGTGGGTTTGTTGTTTTAAATTTCTTATGTGTAAACTCTGTTTGGACCGCAAGAATTCTATCATAAAAAGTTCGCACGGCTTAGATGTTCATGAAGAAAAGTATCAAAATGATTCCTTAATTTCTTAAGAAGGATTAAAATAGTCCTCATTTATTATATACATGATCATATTGGTCCCTCGTATTTAAAAAATGAATCAAAATGACATTTTATATAGTTAAAGATTATTTCAATATATAAAAAGTTAATGAATCATTTTGATCATTTTCTCAATGATTATGTTATGCAGCTTTTGTAGCTGTCCTTGTATGTATTAGTGTTTGTGTGGATAAATTAGTTGATATGGGAATTGAGAGAAAGAAGAGAGAATAATTGACTCAATATTATTTTAAAGAATGAAAAGTAAACAGGCATTTCTTCATCTATCTTGTTAGGGCTACAAATTATTCTCGGTTAGATGATATGATTTCTTTAATAAATTATTGGGTTCTTTTTTTTTAATCTATAATAGAGTTATAAAGAAAATCTAACTCTTCATCTCTTGTAGACAGTAGACATATGCCATTAAAACTTGTTGGTGGATCCATCGGCTCTCATGAGAACAACTTGAATGTAGGGGTGTCAATTTTTGTTCCAACATGAAACCCGGTTCGGAAAAATTTAGGTTTGGGTTGACCCGTTTAGCAAATGGGTCGGGTTCGGCTTGACCCGAAAACTTGAAATCAACTCGACACTGACCCGAAAGTCTAGTCCATCCCGATTTTTGCGCGCACTTGCGAAGTTGCCTGCTACCGCGCTCGCGCCGTCGCCCGCTGCCGCACTATCGCTGTTGCGTGGTCCTGCAGACTCCGTCTCCTCATGCGGTCCCGCGGATTGCCGGACTCTGTTCGCACTCGCGTTGTCGTGCGGTCTCGTAGACTGTCGAACTCCGTCTGAACTTGTGCCGTCTTGCGGTCTCACGCACTCCGTCTGCACTCGCGTTGTCGCGAGCTTGTGACTTTGCCCTCTGCCACGCGGGTCGGGTCGGGTCAACCCGGCAACCCGCCTAGGTGTCCAACCTGTTTGCAAAAATGGGTCGGGTTCGGGTTGACCCGTTTAGATTTGAGTCAACTCAGGTTTGACCCGAACCTAACCCATCGACCCGAATTGACACCCCTATTTGAATGATTTTCCCTTGAATTTATTCATCTTCAAACAAGTAGATCTAATAGTTTAGATCTTTTTTTAAAGCTTAAAAACATTTCATGTGCCTCTTGTAAAATAGTACTTTGATAAATAAGAGAATTTTTCAAGAGGAAAATTTAAAAGTCAACTTAATAGAATTAAGTTTTTTGCATAATAAATTTATATTCCCATGTATATCAATAGCCCAAGCAAAGGACACAATGTTTTTACAAATAGTTTATAAGTTCTTGAATATAAAATGGTGCATCACATAAACCAAGTTGTTCAAGTTAATGAGAAACTAGGAATGATTATAACAAAGTTGGGAAGAGATTTGTAAAAAAGATGGATAGAGGTTGAGGTATCTATTATTACACTATATTCTATTGATGCTGGTATTGATGGGGAAATGGCTTGATTGCTAAATCATGTGAAAAAAAATCCTATATTAGGAATATCAAAAAATTCTATCACAAATGTTTTGTAGTAGTTCGCCATGCCTAAGAAGATGTATATCTCAAACACAATAGTAGACATTGGTCAATCAGCAATAGTTTGAACTATCTGGTGATTTTCAAAAATACTTGTACTTATTTTTTCCTCCCACCGAAGAGGACGCCTCCATTCGCGATATCTGTCATCTCCAAAACTGCAAGCCGATCGAGCCTCTACTTCTCCCGTTTAACTCATCCAGCTGCCTCCTTTTTTTGAGCCTCATTAAGGCCTCATCCGACTCCAGCAAACGAATGCAAGTCCCGACCTTATCTTTGACTTAAGTCGAGCCCATCACCTGCTCTTCACGCCTCTTAGACCAAATCGAACCCCTACTCAAATCCAGACCATTATCTCGCTACCAATAGCAATCGAACTCATTACCTCCACCATTCCAACTCATTCAACAAGCACATTCACCCGTTAAGTGTTCACCCACCCAAGCAGTAGGTTCCCAACTCTCTATTTAACTTTGCTAGTTGTGTTAATTGGTATTATTAATTGATTTGATTGATATTACTACTATTCTCATTAACCTATATTATATCATTTGCTTTGTTATTATTTGTGCATATATATATATATATATATATATATATATATATATATATATATATATATATATATATATATATATATATGTATATATATATATATGTATGTGTGTGTGTATAAAAAAAGGAAAGAAGTCAAAAAAATAATAATAATAATAAGGGGAAGAGAGATTTTTGTAGCTTTCGTCGTCATCACGATCTACGCGCAGGTATAATCCATAAACTTAAAACCCTGCATTTGGCATTTGTGTCGAACTGAAAAATCATCCATACACGCTTTTCTTAGAGTGGTGGGAAGGAAACCCGGTGTGACACTTACAGTGATGCGGGTAAACCACATACACTCTATTCTCTAGCGTGGCAGGGATAAAATATAAAACTGCATCTTTTTTTAAAACAGGTGCTCGAAGACCTATACATGTCTTTATCTAGCGTGCTGGGATTGAAGACCTTTTAGCTGCGTTGTCACCCGACACCTACTGTACACATTTTTTCTCTAGCGTAGCGGGAGGCCCAGACTCCTGATTTTTTTTCTAAATAGGGGAGATGTTGGGAGGTTGACGAAATTTGTATAAAAAAATACATGGACTTGAATCAATTTTGGATAGCAGGGGACTTTATTTGGATAGCAGGGAACTTATTAGAACTCAAATGACTAACCACAAAATTTGAACTTAGATGAAAAGACTCAAACTTAATTAAACCAAGTGCAATGGTCAGAGCTCGAGCTCAATTAAGTGACAATGAATTATACTTAATTTTAATTAAACAACCCATAAGAACTTGACTTGAATAGTGACATCAAAGCTCCAATGGAATGATAAGGAATTGTCACTTTAATTTAAATGCAAAATACTATTTCAAATCTCATGCAAACAAGTAAGGATTTATGCACAAATTCATTTCAAGCTTAAACATGGAATATGTTTGAACAATAACGAGCAGCTTGTAGTGATCACCTCAATTGGAATGAATAGATTGATGAATTTGATACCAAGCTCATCATGTAAATTGCAAATCAATTTTGAAAATAAGAAAACTTCCAAGTGCAACTTGTTTGCAAGAAACAAAAAATTTTGTGAATTCAATTTTACTATGAAAATATAGTAGGGAGATCTTTGGACCCCGATAGGTCACTTGCAATGTTTGAGATGAAACATCTCTAAATAACAATCGGGCAGCATTATAAGAAGGGTGCCAAACTATCTACGAACTATAATGCAAAGAATTTCAATAGTGCAAAATCTACAATTGGTGGCAACAAAAAAAAAAAAGCATGGAGAAAGTTGATGGTGAATGCAGTCCAATTAGTAGTCAAATGAGAAATCATGGAGGAGCAAATGGCATGCATATAAGTGATGGCAGGAGATATGTTGCTTATACGATAAGTCCTTAATGCACATGAGGCGCTAATTTTGGACAAGCTACAAATTCAAAAGTATCCCTAAGATCAACAAATGCAAGGAGATATTCAAATGAATGTATATAAGGTTCATGGTGGATAATCGACTTGTAACATTGAACTTAAGTCATCCCTGAACAACAGTCAATAAGAATTGTGAGATAAGTGACAAGAAAAATACAAGTGAATACACTAGTCTTCTATGATGTAGGGATGATGCACAGTGAATGTGACAAGACCCTACAGTTTATATGCAAGCAAGAGCCGTGAATTCACTACATATATGAATACATATGAACAATTGTATGAGTATCCACAAATAATTTTATAGATTTGTCACATAAATAGTAGTTTTACCTATAACATGCAAAGGGTGCGACATGTCAACAAGTGAAGCAAAAGAGTCATAAAGAAGATAGTTTATTTGCCGTCAATGCCAATTGACCCATAAATCAACACAATAATGTGCAAAAGAATGCAACAACTTGCCAACTGGTCAATGTAGAAGGATCACGACAAGCATAGGCTTTTATAAGTTATTGTAGAGGACCCGTTATACATCCAGTGTATCGCACATGATCATACCAAATACAAATGCCAGCGAGCTGCCACAAACATAGGCATAAATAAAGTGGATATAAACTTCTGTAGGTCTCCAAAGAAGATTTGTTAAATATCCAAAATGCCCTCGCACATGCACTATAATATCTATACACATAAGTACACAAAAGGGGCGAGTACAATTGTACACCCACATGGGCCCTAGTAAGCATGTTAAGGGTATACACGTGACATCTAGGGATGCTGTGTGGGTCAATAAATGAATATAGTTTAAGCCCTATCCTTCTATACGGACATATAAGAGTCAAAATGACTCGAACTATCAAACAGATATACGATCAAGGTGTCGACTGGAATATCTATTTTATGCGTTTATATAAGGCCTTTAAGATCTATGATAAAAGAAATTCATCAACAAAGTTATAAAGCCTACGAAACCTAATCCTCTGTCGATAGCTCGGCTGAGTCAACAAGATTCAATTCATAAATTAAAATGACCCTAAACACCTCGATGATGTCTGTATTGAATGTATATCTCAATCAGATGGGTTAATTTTAAATAATTCAAAATGCCACCTAAATACTCAAAAAACCCAAAATTCCAAAATTTTCTAAATCCAAATTTTTTAAATTGAAAAGAAACCATCCAACCACTTAAAGAAAAACCAACCGACTTCAATAAAAGTTTGTCGGGGTAGACCAATTGAAATTTATTTCAGCTCACATAGAGCTAATGCCTAATTGAAAATATCACTAGGATCTATTCTCAAATAATCTCCTGCTAGTAAAATTGTGATATGTGTCCTCTAAACGGCAGTTTCACGCAAAATGGCACTACAAGTAAACGATTATGACTCAGGACCCTCTAAACAAGGTGGTTTTATCGCCAAATGGCACCACAAGATAATGGTTATGGCTAGAGCTAATATGTTCTTTAGTGTAATTAAATCTTTAAGATATGAATGAATAATATATAATTGATAGGGCATAAAGCCCTCTGTTAGTTAAGGTGGATTCAAATTTGTCCCTTAAACAAATACCAACCCCATGTCTATAAGGTACCCTTGGACGAAGCAAACCATGGCTACAAACAAGGATCTTTCTATCAGGTTGGGTCGACTACCTCCTCTAACTAAGTATACCTGGGACCACGATGGCCCAGGACGATGAAACCATGGGATCTTGATCGGGTCGATCGTCTATTCCCCCACCATTCACTTTAAGTGTAAGATAATGAAATTTTCAATTTTAAATATCAATTCTCTCAATACCCTTCCAAATACCTAAGCCTATGCTGCTATTATATACTACATAACATGTATCTCTATGTATCTGATTGACAACTAGCCTTAATCGAAAGTTCTCTCTCATGATCTAGAGGGGTAATTAACTATAAGTGCTTGTGTCTATAAGAAACCAGAACTCAGATCATATAGTCATTGAAAAATGAGGGCAAAATCTCTGAGTAGGTCTTATCTGTGAGCTCATCTACCTTACAAAAATTTACCTTGGAACTTAATCCATTAAAACTCCCCCAAAGAAAGTAAAGGGGAGGCCAGGGCTAAATTTTTGGCGCCCACTTATTTCTGGAGACTCCTCTAGGGCTTAGTTTCTCTTTCCATCTTTGACAAGTTGTCACAATGCTATAGTAGTGGCTATACAACCATAGGAAAAATTCTGAATTTTTTTTAAATAATCATTTAATGAATCAAGATCCTGAATATTCTAAAATGACCACTCAATAAATCCATTAATATGCCATTTAGTAGAGTTTTGAACTTATTTTAATTGCTTGCTAATGATAAACTATTTTTATTTTCTATTATATGCAAGTCTCTACATTTTAAAAGTGTATGGTGTTGTATTAGATAAAGATTACTAACCCTTGCCGTTCATTTATGTAAATGGATATGCAAAATAATCTAATGACCATCCAACTGGGACAAGGTGCCAGGATCCAACTAAAAAATGCTATCATTGAGTCTAGGAGTGCTGGAGCTACAATCTAGTTTGGTTGTCCTGACTTCCCCGTAGTTGCTCCAAGGACTGCTGCCGTTCTTGTGAATGGTGTGAATATTGAAAGAATGCAATAAGTCTCCTTCCTACTAGAGCTCCTACGTGTCATATACATCTACCAGTGTCACAAACTACTGTTACTATTGAAAATCCTTATAAGAGGATTTCTATGTTTGAAAGGCTATCACAGCCTAAGGCCTTAGCCACTAAGAGGATTGTAACTAATGGAAAAATCTCAGTGGTACCAGCCATGTCCACTAATATACCAATACCTGTACTAGGGGAGAACATTGCTGAACATTCCTCATATGGAGGAAAGATAACAAGGAGTTAGAAAGAATGATGAATACTGAGCATCGAGCTCAACAACAACTTGTGCAAATCCACCCATCGAACCTGCCTGTTCATGAACTTAAAGCCATTATTTCCACCTTGAATAAGTTTGCCAATTTAAGATAAGTGAAAAAAATAGCTATAATTGAGAGCTAAAGAAATCATTCTCAGAGCAACAATTTGAAGCCCTAGCTCCCCACAAGAAGAAAGAACATGAATCCCTCTTGGCCTGAGTCTGCAGGGTCCTAAAGACTGTAAAGGAGAAAGGAATGAAAAAGAAGAAGTTCCAATGTCATTTAGTGAACGAGGCAAGGAGAACCCTGCCAAGGGAGCATCTATCTTTTGAAATGGAAAGAAATGAAAGAAAGCAAATTCTATCTAGTAAGCATTGGGGTGTGACACCTTAGCCGCGTGTTTGGGGATCCACTACCGAAAGGTCCTAGTGGAAGGGAAAGAAGATATGGAGGCTAAAGCTTCTGAGAAATGAAAAAGAAGTAAATTTAGGTGTGACATCAATTGTGGCTCCCTGGAGATCCACCCCAGTCAACAAACAATGTCAAAAGTTGATAAAAGAAGGCCCATGATGACATCCATCCTGATGGTCTACACCCTGGGAATCCTTTGGGGGATCCCATCATTTACCGACCCCTCCAAAGGAAGAGACGACTAATTTCGACTGTAGCCTGTAGGTCGAAGAAATCTTCTTATCGAATTAAGAATAGGAGATCTAGTGGTGCCGTCGCTTGGAGATCTGAGTACTAGAAGATATGTAAGAGAAAGAAAATATAGAAGAAGAAGAACAAAATATGAAAGATATAGAAGAAGAATGGAAGAAATAAATAACAACATAAATATGGAGGTTGTGTACATAGTAGACATATTGATGCCGACTATGATGATGGTGAGGATGATGGTGATTGGTAGCCACAGTCCAGATAAGTTTTCTAATGTCACGATGAATCTAAGTTCACTACTGGCAGAGGTGGCCACTCCCAAGGAGAAGAAGAAGTGGAGGAAGTAGAGGAGAATCCTCTTGATGTTAAAAATATTACACTCACCAATATGCGATGGAAAATGATGTGTTAGATGAGAGCTTAGGATAAAGAGATCTCTCAATTGAATGAGAAAATGATTGAGATAATGGCTTAAATGGTGATGATGATGTAGATGATGCAAAGACCTGCTACCATTGGCGCCATACCCAATCCTCCAAGTTTCTAAATGCCACGAGTCTCAGGAATACGGGGCATTCCTGAATGTGGTAATGAAGTCAATAACATTACTCGCCAACTCTACCATGTAAAATATTGTGAATATCTCTGAACATGTGACTGGTGCTCAGTTGGAGGGAATTATCATCGAGAAGATCAAGGCTATCATATCCGCTAAACAAGCAGAGAAGTTGGTGGACAAAGGTCATCCATATCCAATAGTATACGACCAAGTGCCATACCCAAAATTGTATTCAATCCCAATGTTCTATACCTTCAATGGTACTAATAACCCCAGACAACACTTGGCACAATTCAAGGCCACCTTTGAGAATATAGGGGGAAATGATGCTCTACTCTTTTGACAATTCGTCTGTAGTATGACAACAGCTACTTTTGAATGATATGCTGAATTGCCAAATGACTCTATGAAGATATTTGTAGAGTTAGAATTCATATTTGTGAAGAGGTTTGCTATCATGATTGAGAAGGTCACAATTACTGACCTTGCTTTAGACAAACAAAAGAGAAAGGATTCGACATCAAAATATATAATTTACTGGCAAAACTTAAGCATGAAATGTGAGTAGCAGCTCAAGGAAGAACATGCCGTGTAATTATTAATAAGAAACATCGATGATAAGATACATCCATTTATATGCATGAATATAATTACTATATTTTAGGATCTACTGGATAGAGTTGCCAAGTGTGAGAAGCTAAACTTATCAAGATCAGAAGGTCACTCTGATAAGCTCAAGAAGGCTAAAGCCTTAGATGCCAAGAAGGGTGAAACCTAATCTACATGCTCTCTCTGGCTGGTTAAGGGGAAGTATGTGGTTTATAATGTAGACAAAGGTGAGAAACCAATGTAGTATGAAGAAAAGCTAAGATAAGTTTACAACCCTAACCCTCAGTAGAAGTTGATACTTAGGGGGAATGATTAGCCACAAACTTTCCGAGGCAGAGGGGAACGCTTGAGGCAATTAATGGACACTGATGATAGAATGTTCCCATCTCTCAAGGATAAGATGAATAAAGAATACTCATTTAAAAGAGAGAGCATCACCAAGTTATTTTGGCAAGCGCTAAAGGCAGGTTATGAACTGCCAGACTACAAAAGGGTGGAGGAATCATAAGAAATTAGCAACCCAAATTACTGCCCGTATCATCAAGTGCTCGACTATCACATTGAAGATTACTACATCTTTAAGGATTGACTCGAAAGGAAGTGTAGGAAGGGCGAGCTCACATTATCTGATAATGTGGTGACTAACCCTAAAAAGAAGTTAACTCGAGTAGTTACAACTTCTTCTATACCCCTGGTTGAAGAAAGTATAAAGGAAAAGAAACTAATTCAATAAGAATAGTGGGACACTGCGGTCTCTAAAAAAATTGTGAAAATGTTGAGAAAGATGGAAGGGGTCCCCGCGTGTGAAATGGAAGGGGTCCCCGCGTGTGAAATGGAAGTGTCCCACTAACCTGGTGATAGAGCTCAAGGTGCTGCATGTGGTGTGAACTTCTACTTCTAAAAAATTCACCAACCAAGCTGGCACTTTGAAGTTTGAAAGGGTGAAATCCTCCAAGAAGATGACCAAACAAAAGAAGTCCAGGGGGAAAAAGATCGTAACCTAAATGGTTATTGATAGTTTGGATGAATATTACCAGACTATGAGATGCCCTATTAAGCTTGTTGATTTTATGGTGAAGCTCAAAATTGATAAGGCAAAAGAGGCTAATGATGATCCACTCCCCATAAAAACTTATCGGGGCATTTCGACAACAGCAGTGGCTCTAACAAAAAAGGAAAAAGAAGCACCCTCTGAATCTTGTATGATGGTGTTGCCAATGGATTATAGTATGCATGAGGATTTTTATTTTCTAGAAGATGATGAATCATGTCCCAATATTGCTTCACAGATGGAGAAGGTGAAGTCGGGTAGTAGCTCTGAATCAATGGATGAGTCTCCAAATAAACGATGGTCAACTTTTAAGAAAATGCACCATTAAATGAGTTTGAATAGGAGGAGATTGCACAAGTTTAGTTGAGAAGTGGTAAGACACTACTATCTCAGCCAAAGAAATGAAAAGCTTCTTTGTGAATTCAAAAATTGCTTTGCCTGGACATATATTTAGATGGCCGGTGTATCCATTGATGTAGCAGTTTATAGATTACCCATCAAGCCTAGTGCAATGCCTGTTAAACAAGTTATAAGGAGAATGAGATTGGAGATGGACGAGCAGGTGATTACAGAGACAAAGAAGCTTATTAAAGCAGGCTTCGTTCATGAAGAAAAATATGCCAACTAGATCGCCAATATCATCCCTATGAAAAAGAAGAATGGTCAAAACTGTGTTTGTATTGATTTTTAGGATCTCAATAAGGAGTGTCCAAAAGATGATGTTTTGCTCCTAGTGTCAGAGCTATTACTGGATAACACTTCCAACTATGACATGTTCTCATTTTTGGATGTATCATCAGGCTATAATGAAATCAAGATGGCATATGAGGATGAAAAGCACACATCATTTAGAATGTCTATCAGCATTTTTTGCTACACGGTCATGCCCTTTGGCATAAAGAATACTGGTGCCACCTACCAGTGGGTGATGACACATATTTTTGATGAATTGATACATCAGAAGATTGAGTGTTATGTAGATGACCTTGTCGTGAAGAGGATAGAAAGAAAAGATCAACTAAATGATCTAAGGATTATATTCGAGAGAATCAAAAAGTTTGATTTGAACATGAACCCTCTTAAATGCGTCTTTGATGTCTCCTTTGGAAAATTCTTGGGGTATATTGTTCGCCATCAAGGAATTGAAATTGACCCCAATAAAATCAAGGCGATCATAGAAATGTCACGACAAAAGAATCACTGTCAACTTCACTCTTTACAAGGATAACTTGCTTTCATTTGATGATTCATATCGAATATGTAGGGTAGTTGCCAACCTTATTTAATGCTGAAAAAGAAAGATGTTCACTTCACATGGGATGTAGAATTATAGGAGGCCTTTGACAGTATCAAAAGGTACCTTTTAAGTCCTCCCATTCTTGTAGCTCCAATTTCAAAGAAGCCTCTTATACTATATACGACAACACTAGAAGAGTCCCTTAGAGTATTATTGGCCCAACACAATAAAGATGGTAAGGAAAATGTGATCTTCTACATCTGCCGAGGTTGATCAGAGTAGAAATTCACTATTCTCTAATTGAGAAGCATTGTCTAGCATTAATTTTTGTGGTTCAAAAACTCCGCCATTACAAGATCTCTCATAAAATTATTTTGATATCAAAGATCGATCCACTCTGCCATTGCATGCTCTCTCATAAAATTATTTTGATATTAAAGTTCGATTCAGGGAAGTTCTTAATGATAATATAAGTATTGATAGGTCACCTTACAAGGTGGGCACTGACATTACTGCAGTTTAATATCACGTAAATGCCATAGAAGGCAGTAAAGGGATAAGCTTTGGTAGATTTTCTTATCGCGTATCCTATTCTTAGAGATTCTCCACTAAATGATAATTTGCCTGACAAGTAAATCTTGCAGGTCAAGGAAAATGAAAAATTACCATTTTGGAAAATGTACTTCAATAGTGCATCATCAACTAGATTTGCCCAACCTCCAAATCTTACAAAAGCTCGAGATGACATCAGCCTCATTTTCATTGGAACTTTTATTTTATCCAGTGAACGTACGCTCCTCTACGTTCGGATCTAGGCAAAAAAAGCGCAATACCGAGTACCGAGTACCGAGTTGTACCGAGTTTTTTAAAAAAACTCGGTATTGCACTGTTTTGGTCTAAAACCGAACGTAGAGGAGCGTACGTTCACTGGATGTAATAAAAGTTTTTTTCATTGAACCCGAGGGAGGTATAATGTGGTTTTCATTCAGTTTAACTAAATATTAGACTAACAATGAAGCTAAATGTGAAGCTCTAGTAATGGGGTTGGAGTTTACAATCAGTGTCAAATTCCAAAATCTCCAAAAAATTTTGACTCTCAACTAGTGATAAACCAGGTTTTGTGCATTTATAAAGTTGACAAACTTGAATTGGCCCATTGCCAATCAAAAAACCCTTGAGCTTCTAAAACAGATGCCAAATGCTAAAATTGTTTGAGTTCCCCAAGGATAGAATGCCAAAGCATGTTATCTGGCCAAACTAGCCAAGGAGCTTGACAATGAAGATGAGGGGTTACCTTTATTGATTGGGGTTCAAAGTCATTGAGTCTTAGAGCCATCCATCTTAAAATTCTTACAGACATAGGGAATACCAGATTCATACTAGCAGGATGCAACCTCTGTTGATCCTCAACCTCCCTAGTAGATTACTATTAAAAATCAACTAGAAGAACATCATGTCGCCAAGAGGTAAAGAACTAATAGATGCTGATATTCATGTCTGCATTGCTTAGATATTGAAGTGGAAGATGATTGGAGATAACCATTCATCAACTACTTCAAAGAAAATAAATTCCCGTTAGAAAAATCTCTAGCCACACAAATTTGAAGTAGAGCATTGCAATATGAATTTGTCAACAACATGCTGTATCAATGAGCTTTTGACCGAATGTGGCTAAGATGCCTAGGGAGCAAGGAAGTTGATCGAGTGGTGGCAGAAGTCTATGAAGGGCTTTATGGTGTACATCAATTAGGTCCCAAAATGGCCGCTCAAATTAAAAGGATGGGTTACTATTGGGCAACAATGTTGACAAATTATATTAACAATACTAAGAGCTGCCACAAGTGTTAGATTCACGGTGATGTTATTTATAAGTGGTCAAATCCACTATGCCCAATAGTAGCATCCTGGTCATTCGAATGCTGGGGAATTGATATAATTGGATTGATAAATCCACCATCATCGGTCAGACACCACTTCATATTGACAACAACATACTACTTCTCTAAGTGGGTAGAAGCAGCTCCATTTAATGAAGTCACATCCCAATACGTAATTAACTTCTTCACCCATAATGTCGTCTGTAGATTTGATGTACCATGCCATGTGATATGAGATAATGGTATAACATTCAAGAGTACTAAAATCTACAAGTTTGTTAAGAGACTCAAGATTTATTGGTGATACTCATCAATATATATTCCAAGGCTAAATGACTTGGTGGAGGCCTTTAATAAGACGCTAGTGAAATTGTTAAAGAAGATATTCACAAAAAATGGCGGAGGTGTTATAAGCGTATCGTACTGCTTACAAGATGCTAACGAAAGCCACTCTCTACTCACTGGTGTTTGGGGTTGAAACCATATTTTAAATATTTATTTAAGTCGACATCGAGTTGCACATCAAAATCTCCAAATAAACGTTTAAAACAATCAACTACAAACATTCCTTCAAGTCAGGATATGGCGAATTCCATTGTTAACAAGTGCGCATATGATTTTTTTGATGGTTGGGACACCGTTCCTTCTAGTGTACATAGATTTCAAAAGTCAGAAAAGATATCTTTGTGACTATACACTCCAACAAATTGAGCCAAAAAAGCTTGAAGTTTTCTAATATCCTGAAGCTTAAGATTTGGATGTGTGTAAGAGGCTAAATCTAATAAGCCCAGATATGGTCAGATCACTGGCAGCTCCATCTAATCAACACGCAAGAAGAATTGTCATAGTAGCAGAACCCCCGCTTTGTTAACCTGTAAGTATGAACTATAGGAAGAATGAAGGCCAATTTGACTCAACAAGTTCTAGTAGTCGTAGTCCACAAGACTCTCCTAATTTACTGGAGAATCAAGTTTTTAATGGAAAGGATGAGTCACAAACAATTACCGAATGTTTGTAGAATAAATCTATAACTATGAAGGATGACTTCAAATCTACCAACTTTAGTCGATTCATCATTGTGAAGTGTATTTTTCATAGATCAAGTTTGAAGCCTAAATGGGTATAAGACGTCACATCCAATACGCCCAAATATAATGAGATCACTAGCAACTACATCTACTCAACATGCCATAAGAAAGGCAGTAGTAGAGGAACCCCTATTTCAGTAACCCGAGAGTGGAGAGTTATCAAATTATAGCTCACCCAATCGAACAAACTCAAGTGACTTAGATTAAAGTTTTCTCAATTGGTTAAGAATCATAATGTTACCTATATTTGGTACTATCAACCAAATCCAAAACTTGCACACTTTCCAATAAGTCCACCATATAGAGCAAAGGACTAGAAAAAGTCAAAATCTCCAGAATTCGAGGTAAATCTACAACCCTCAAAGATAGGGGGCATTTTAAATATTAATTTGAGTCGACATTATGCTGCATGCTAAGATTCCCAAATAAATATTTAAAATTTCTTGCCAAAATATAAATAAATGAGGTAGAATTAAAGATCCTCTGAAAACTGAATGTACCATCAGTAAAAAGTATAATTTGAGCAAGATTCAATCCATACTTGAGGCAGTAAAGCCCCACCAACTAATGAATCTATAAAATTCAGATAAATCTCAAAATATATTAGCAATATACGATAAAAATATTACATCTATACATGATCGTGATAGAGAAAGATGTTAAATAGTTATGAAAATGACAAAAACTAAGATGATAGTGATGGTAAAAGAAGGATACAAGGTGATAATGCTATCTACCATCATCAATCTATGGAGTAACACTCTAGGGATCTAAGTATGAAGCACTTTATCACTGTCTCATGAGTCTCTACTTAACTAAAGCCAACATTTCAATTATATAATGGACTACAAGTGCATCTAAAAGATCCATGAAGACAAAGAGATAGACCCTTGGAGATCTATAGAATACAAATCTTAGCGTAACGTCCAAGTAAGCCATGATCTGCTAAGTGGGAACCTCAATGTGACATCAAAAGCAAATTTCTAGAGATCCATAGGGTCAATCAATATGCAAAAAATATGATTGTAAACTCTGAATAAATAAAGAAAATTAACAAAAATCTAGAAGAAGATTTTTACCTTATATCTATTAAATGTATCCACAAATCTCGCTTGAAATCCCATAAACCTCATCTCATAGTCAGCTATATCAAAATCTTAGGTATCCCACTAACCATCTCAATAGAGCCTCTATTCTCGCTATTAAAATGAGACCCGCTAGAGCCTCCTATTATTTTGGCTTCCTCTTGCAGTTCTTACAAAAGCTTTATCTGTCTTTGTATCTGACTCCACATCTCCTTTCCCATTCCTCTTCTACCCAATCTCCTATCCAACCCTATTTAAATGTCATCACTGATCTACGTACATGTATAATCCTTAAACTCAAAACCCCATATTTGGTGTTTGTGTAAAATTGAAAAACTACCCATACAAGCTTTTCTTTAGCGTGGTAGGAGGGAGATCCGGTGTGATGCCTACTATGAGGCGGGTAAACCCCGTACATGTTTTTTCTAATGTAGCGAGGACAAAATATAAAATTGTATTATTTTTAAATACTTGCATGAAGACCCATACACGCCTTTCTCTAGCATGGTTGGAATGAAGACTTTTTTGTTCGTGGTGTCACCAGATACCTATCGTTACACGCTTTATCTAGCATGGTAAGAGGCCCAGACTCCTAAAATTTTCTCTAAACAAGGGAGTCGCCAGGATACTACCTAAATTTGTCTAAAAAAGAATAAGGTCTTGAATCAATTTTAGATAGTAAGGGAATTTATTTGGATAGTAGGGAACATATTAGAACTCAAATGACTTACCACAAAATTTGAACATAAATGAATAGAACTCAAACTTAATTAAACCAAGTGCAATGGGCATGAGCTTGAGCTTAATTAAGTGATAATGAACTATACTTAAATTTAATTGAACAATCCATAAGAACTTGATTTGAATAGTGACATAAAAGCTCCAATTGAATGATAAAGAATTGTCACTTTAATTTAAATCTAAAGAACTAGTTCAAATCTCATGAAAATATGCAAGGACTTATGAACAAATTCATTTGAAACTTAGAAATGGAATTTGTTTAAAAAATAACGTGCAACTTGTAGTGAGCACCTCAATTTGAATGAATAGATGGTTGAATTCGATACCAAGCTCATCATGAAAATTGCAAATCACCTTTGAAAATAAAAGAACTTCCAAGTGCAACTTGTTTGTAAGAAACAAAAGATTTTGTGAATAAATTTTTACAATGAAAACATGAAATGGGAGATCTTTAGACTCTGATAGGTCACTTGCAATGTTGTAGATGACACATCTATAAATAAAAATTGGGAAGCATAATAAGAAGGGTGGCAAACTATCTATGAATTGTAATGTAAATACTTCCAATAAATGTAGTAATTGATTCATGACAACTATGTTAATTGAAGTGCATAATCTACAAATAGCAGCATCAAAAAAGTAAACGCTTGGAGAAAGTTGATGGTGAATGCAGTCAGATTAGTAGTCAAATGACAAATCATAGAGGAGCATATGGACTCGAATACAAGTGACAATAAGAGATATGTTGCAGATACCACAAGTCCCTAATGCACATGGATATTCATGGGAAGCACCAATTTTGGACAAGCTAGAAATTCGAAAATCTCCCTAAGATCAAAAAATGCTAGGAGATATGTTAATGAATGTATATAAGGTTCATGGTGGATAATCAACTTGCAACATTGAACTTAAGTCATCCCTGAATAACAGTCAATAAGAATTGTGAGACAAGTGACAAGCAATATATAAGTGAATACACTGGTCTTCTATGATGTAGGGATGATGCACAGTGAATGTAACAAGACCCTGCAGTTCATATGCAAGCAAGAGCCATGAATTTACTACATATATGACTGCCTATGAAAAATTTCATGAGTATCTACAAATAATAGTATAGATTTTTCACATTCATAGTACTTTTACCTACGACATGTAAAGAGTGCGACATGTCCACAAATGAAGCAAAAGATTCATAAAGAAGATGGTTTCTTTGCCACCAATGCCAATTGACTCATAAATCAACACACTTGTGTGCAAGCGAATGCATCAACATGCCAACTGGTGCATGCAGAAGGATGAAGACAAGCATAGGCTTCTATAAGTTTTTGTAGAGGACCCTTTATAAATCTAATGTAACCCACATGATCATACCAAATTCAAATGCCTAAGAGCTGCCGCAAATCTAGGAAGAAATATAGTAGATATAAACTCCTACGGGTTTCCACAGAAGAACTGTTAAATATCCAAAATGCCCCCACATATGTACTGCAATATGTATACACATAAGTACACAAAAGGGGCAAGTGCAATTGTACACCAGCATGGGCCCTGATGAGCATGTTAAGGGTATATACATGACATCTAGAGATGCTGAATGGGTCAATAAATGAACGTAGTTCAAGTTCAATCCTTCTTTATGAATAGATAGGAGTCTACACATATCAAATTATTAAATAGATATACAATCAAGTTGTCGACTGGAATATTTATTTTATATGTTCATATAAAGCCTTCAAGGTCTATGTGAAAAGAAATTCATCAATAAAGGCATAAAAGCATATGAAACATGATCCTCTATCGATAGCTCAACATATTCGATAAGGTTTAATACATAAATGGAAAAAAACCCCAAACACCCTGATGATGGCCGTGTTGAATGCAGATCTCAATCGGAGGAATTAATTTCAAATAATTCAAAATGCCACCCAAATACTCAAAAAACCCAAAATTTCTAAAACTTCCAAAATCCAAATATTTTAAATTAAAAATAAACCATCCAATCACTTAAATCACAACCATCCACCTTCTGCAATAGTTTGTCAGGGTGGATAAATTAAAATTTATTTCATCTCACATAGAGCGAATGCCTAATAAAAATATCACTATGATCCATTCTAAAATAATCTCCTACATATAGAGATGTGGTACGTGTCCTTTAACGGGCAATTTAACCACCAAATGGCACTGTAGGTAAATAGTTATAACCAAAGGCCCACCGAATAGAGTGGTTTTTCCACCAAATGGCAACACATGATAACAAATTTGGCTAGAGCTTATATGTTCCTTAGTGACATTAAATGCTTTAGATATGATTAATAGAATATAATTAATAGGGCATAAATCCCTCTATTAGCTAAGGTGGATTCAAATTTATCCCCATAGACAAATACCCACCCTAGGTCTACAAGGTACCCATAGATGAAGCAACCCATGGATGCCGATAAGGATCCTTATATTAGGTTGGGTCGACTACCTCCTCTTACTAAGTAAACCACGGATCATAATGGCCCAGGATGATAGAACCATGAGATCTTGAATGGGTACATCATCCCCATCTTTTTTAAGTGCAAGATGGTGAAATTTCCCATTTTAAATATTAATTCTCCTAATACCTTAAAATACTTAAGCCTATGCTACAACTATATACTAAATAACATGTATAGATACTCATTTGATTGATGACTAGCCTTAATCAAAAGTTTTATCTCATCTTTGAGAAGGGTAATTAACTATACATGCTTGTGCCTATTGAAAACTAGAACTCAGATCACAAAGTCCTCACAAATGAGGGCAAAATCTCTGGGTATTGTCTTATCTACAAACCCATCTTCCTTCCAAAAATTTATCCCATAACTTAATCCTTTAAAGCTCCCCAAAAGAAAGCAAAGGGGGAGGGCGAGGCCAAATTTTTGGAGCCAATAATAATATGATCTTCCTCAAAATATGAATAAATTAGGCTATCATATAAAAAAATATTCATGAATTGAACCATATATTCCCTGAATACCTTGATCATTAAATCCATGAAAAATGTTGGCGCATTAGTCACCCCAAAAGCCATGATTAAGAACTCAAAGTAATCGTACTAAGTGCTAAAGTAGTCTTTAGCACATCGACTTATGTCACTTTTACTTGATAATATCCATATCTAAGGTTGATCTTAGAAAACATAGAAGTTCATGTTGGTTAATCAAACATATTATGGATCCTTTATAGTTGATACTTATTCCTAATGATGACCTTGTTCAATTCCTTATAATCAATTCACATATGTATTATACCATCCTTCTTCTTCATAAATAGAATAGGTTCTCCTCATAAAGACATACTAGGATGGACAAATCCCTTGTTAACTAACTCTTGAAGCTATACTTTTAACTCATGAAGCATCATGGGTTCCATCCTATATAGAGTCTTGGATATCATATATGTACTTAAAAACATGTTAATTTGGAACTCAATGTCTCTATATGGAGGTAAACTCTCTAATTCCTAAGGAAAAACATCCAGAAACACATGCACTATCGAGACATCAATAAGAGAACTAGAATCTACACTACTATCTTGAATTGAGGACAAAAATACCACATAGACTTTCTTCCAAAACTTATCAACTTTTATAACATAAATAAAAAATAATAAAACACTATTGACCTCATTTTTGTATGAGGTCATTAGGATCTATCCCGACTTATTTGTGTTGATATGATGGTTGTCAATCATCCAGTCTCCAATCACACTTCAATCCATTCTTTAGTCAAACTTCATTCCCAAACTTTGATCTAAGCTTTAATTCAACCTTCAATCCAAACTTCAATTCAATCTTTAGTCCAAACTTCACTTCAACCTTCAATCCAACCTTCATTTAAACCTCAATCATATTCCATCAATCTCAATCATCTAGATGATTTTCATTGATGTGGATAATTCAAAATCAATCAAATAAATTCAAAATTGCATGCAAATCTATATATTTAAACTAAAATCTAAGGTTAAAGGCCCATGTCCTATATCCCTTTTTGAATGATTTTTTAATCACCTAAAAATCTAGTTAAATGACCTCTAATTCATGATCTATCAATAGCATATTGATTAAGAATATCCCTAGGGTCAACCCCTTAAATTTGAGTCCAATCTGAGGCCTTTAATCCAAAAACCTAATTGAAATTTAAAGTCTACAAAACTTTCAAATATTTATAACCTATGTTACTGGACCTACCACATTGTGGAATTTGACCATGAGACCTTTTAAAAAAACCATGACCATTTCCATAACCCTTGTATGAAAATTTGAATGGAAAACTGCACTTTGGTGGACCTAGGTTGCCATAAATGACCAAAATGCCCTTTAAAGGGAAAATTAGAATTTTCTTTAAACCTTGACATCGCCTAGTCAAAGAAAACATTAAAACCTCTTCTAATGCATCCTAAACACCATTAGGAGTGCATTGGACTCAAATCCAAGCCTTGGTTGTGCATGGTTGATCAAGTTAAGAAATGTTGACCAAATTGCCCCTTAAGGGTCCAAATGGCCTTTTCAATTCAAATGACCATCTTAGTGCATGAGACCACCTAAATTTGTCTCAATCACTCAATTGAACCAATTGGACCCAAACTTAACACATGGTTTAACCTAGTTGACCAGATAAATCATGAATCCCAATCCACATTCAATCAAACTATAGATTGTTCTTGATGTTCATCCAACCTACACTATAGGAAAACCCCATATTACCGGCGGACGAAATCCGCCGGAAATCATAGATATTCCGACGGAACTATAAGTTTCCGGAGCACGTTTCGGCGGAAATCCATACGCCAGTTTTGGTCGCATCGATAAATTATTTCAGGCGCCAATCTTGCGTCGTAAATTTCTCCTGCGCAGTTTCCGATGAACTACCGGCGAAAAAACGGATCGTTATCGACGTTGAAAAATATCTTAATTCCGGCGCCATTTCCGCCGCTAATTAGCTTCGCATTATGCGCCGGCCATTACCGGCGGATAAAACGACGCAAAGTGTGCGTAGAAACCCCACGAACTCGCTTGCGACACAAAGTATACGTCGGTAATTATCGGCGGACTGTGCGCCGGTACCTGCGCCGGTAAGTTCCGATAGAACAAAGACGATGGTACATACGATACGATTCATTGTATCGTCTTTTCCGGCGAACTTCCGGTGCAAAATCCGCCGGAAACCTGGAGCATTGACAAAAAAAAAATTTCCTTCCCAGCTAACAATCAAATTTCCACACCTGCAAACCTATACAAATATCAATTCTACAACATTTTCAATTGTAACATTACAACATATCAACAATTTTACCACAGTTTCATAACAGTTTATAACATTAAAAGAAACAGTTCAGTACTAACAATCAACTAAAAACATCACATTAAAAGAAACTGTTCAATAAAACATGTTCACAGAAATAAACAAGTTCATATAAACTAAATTAAACTACTCTGACTCCATGGACTCCTCCTCAGGTGGAGCTACGTCTTTTCCACTCAGCTGCTCCCTCATCTTGCGCATTTCATCCAACAACTGATTGTGTTGCTGAATACTTGTTTGAACCTGTGCTTGTAGCTGAGCTTAAACCTGTGCTTGCAGCTGAGCTTGCCAATCAGCTTGTTATTTCCTTACTTGTTCTAGCTCAGCTTGAAGGGCACTTATTTGTTGAGCTTGTAAGGACTCATGCGAACTGGATGCAAAGCTGGATGCAGTAGAGGATGTCATCCCCTTGTATGCCTGAGCTTGCGCACCTAAGCCATATACTTTACCATGCCTGCGACCAGATGCGATACTCAGAATACTCCACAGAGCCGCTAGAAGAGCCCTCACCTGATGCGGCATGAGTCTCTCGAAGCCGTGTATAATCCTCCTGTGAAAGTATAATATAAATATATATAGTTAAACTAAAACTTAGAAAATATTAAACATATATAAAAATATACTTACATAGGCTTTTCTTAATCTCTCATCAATCCACTGTTGATCCTCCTGTCGCTTATGAGTGCGACTATGCAATTCAACAAGAGTTGGTTCTCTACCAAGCATCGCTTTCTGTTTGAATTAAGAGAATTTTATTAATATAGATTAAAGAACAATTTTAAAAAATATTTAAAATTCATTACCAAATGACGCCTGTGCTCAATATGTGGAACAGAGCCGCCTGTATGAAGTGAACTTCCCAACCCACCAACATCAGAAGCTCTGTTCTGTCGATTCTGATCCCTCTTCCTACTGTACTCTTCGCTTTCCCAAGCTGCATTTAACTAGCCCATATTACCTCTCCAATCCACAGTGGTCACTTCCCAGACTTTATAATATCAGTGAACATATCGCGCATCCGAGTAGACCCATGCTTCTCAAAATTCTTTCTAATCTTGTCATTGTGTTGGGGCAGCCAACAAAACTCTTTCTGCAATCAAATACATATGATATATAATATATAAGATTATTAGCTTAAGTAAGAAAGAATAAATCATTTAACATAAATTTTAAAACCCAAAAATACCTCAAACTCTCTAAACCACATCTCCCGGACTTCTTTCGGGACTTTCTTCCAAGAAACATAAGGAGCGTCAAACCTGCTCCGTATGATGCCCCATATTTTATGTGTCGGTTGTTTTGATGGGTAGAACCTACAGATCAACATTTACATCATCTGGTTCTAGGTGCACTAGATTTTTGTGTTTAGAACATGGACATCGAAACTTTCCTTCTGATATAAGGCTGGGCAGCTGTTTCGCTTGCTGAATGAAAAAGTTCACCCCATTGATGAATTCATCTGTTAATGTCTTCCGACCTTGAGATAATCGGTTATACATCCAACTTCTTTGATTTCTAATATCCATAACCTATATATAAGAGTAAAAAATTAATGGATTTATATATATATATCTAATTAGTAGATCCAAGATATTTAAAACGTGTTACACTTATTAATGAATTGATCGCTCAAAGTCACAATCCCCTCAGTAGGTATACTTACCACTAAAGCAAAAAGATATGGAGTAATGTTGATCTCCATAATCCAACTTTACCTTCAACTCCCTCTCTAGTCTTATCAACAAGAACAATATCATCAACAAAAAGCATGCACCAAGGTACATCCTCTAGAAAATGTCTAGTGCTAACAACCATGACTAAAGCATAAAAAAATAGACTAATGTTGATCTCCATAATCCAAGTTTACCTTCAACTCCCTCTCTAGTCTTATCAACAAGAACAATATCATCAACAAAAAGCATGCACCAAGGTACATCCTCTAGCAAATGTCTAGTGCTAACAATCATGACTAAAGCAAAAAGATATGGACTAATGTTGATTTCCATAATCAAAGTTTACCTTCAAATCCCTCTCTAGTCTTATCAACAAGAACAATATCATCAACAAAAAGCATGCACCAAAGTACATCCTCTAGCAAATGTCTAGTGATAACAACCATGACTATAGCAAAAAGATATGGACTTAAGGCTAATACTATATGTAATCCAACCGAAATAGCAAAAAAAATTGAAAAAAAATACCTTCGGTTATCTCCTCGGCAGTGAGCGACTACGAAGGAGAGAGGCGGCGCGCGACTAGGAAGGAGGCTCGGCGAAGTCCGGTGACCGTCGACGGCGAAGTCCGATGACCGTCGGCGACGTCTAACCACGGCGAGCAACGAACGGTGACGGAGGGCGACGGGCGAAGCAGTTGAAGTGAGAGAATGGAAGGAAACGAATCACGACCAGAGGGGTTCAGGTTCGGGAAATAGGGCTTTTACCGACGGAAGTTCCGCCGGTATTGACACTAGTGACGTCGGTATAAGTTCTGACGTCTAATCCATCGGATATATTTCGTTGAGTTTAAATACGCCGGCGCCATGTCCGCCAGTAACGTACGCCGGAATTGTTCCGCCGTAACGTTCGACGGAAATGGTCCAGGCATCCCTATACCATCGGATTTTCCGGCGGAACCGGCATCGGTGAATTTACGGCGTAGTTTGCGCCGGAAAGGTTAACGCAAACTTTACGTCGAGCAAATCCGCCGGTACCTGCGCAGTTTATTACCGTCCAGAATGTTCCGCCGGAAAATCCGACGGTAATCGCGTGTTTTCCCGTAGTGCTATTTGATCAACCTTTATGGTGAATTGATCATGATTGTAAACCTTCACCTAATCAATAGTTGACTTGGTCAGTTGGACCCAATTTTGGTCAAAATTGACCTATTTGGGTGAAATCATTCTATCTTATCAAAATAATAATTTATAACCCTCAACACATTCAATTTTTTGATATAAAAGCCTGTAAACCATTGATTAGTCAAACATTGATGAGTTTTACCAAGTAAACCTACTAAGTTTGGTCAACCCATCATGCCTTTTATTTAAACTACATCATGCATTAAATCAAACTCTATCAAGCCCTCTCAATTGCACTACAATCCACTGTTTAAGTGGATTTAAATTTACCATGACTCAAATAATGAAGGGTTTGACCAAATCAACTCATGCATTTGGTCAAACCTCTTATATACTCTCTCATTCCTTGGACCTAACACCTTTGGCTCTTCCCAACCTCATCCAAATGAATGTCCACATTCCCTCAAGTCTACCACAACATCCTTGACCTGTTGAATAGTTAATTCATTCAACTTAAGGCTTAAATCCTCTCAAATGATTAAACCCTCTTAAGCTTTGAATCCCTCTCAAACCTCCCAGACTAACCTTCCCAAATGAGAGCTAAAACTATCTTGTTGGCCCTCTAACCAAGCATGGGCCTTGGTTTAACCCAAAGAAGGAGTGGTCCCCCTTTCATGAACAACCACCTAAAAGTCATATGTCTTAGTTAGCCTTTGGCCCTACTCCCTAACCAATTTTAACACATGTCCTTCATCCAAGGGAGAGGTCCAATCAATCTCAATCACCCAATTCAAACCCTAATGCCAAAATGTGCCTAAGGGTCCAAAAGGATTCATTCTAATCAATCTCATCACCTAGAGCTCCACTACCCCTCCCCTCATTTCATTTTCCTTTCCCAAGTCTCCACTACATTTTTCTTGTTCAAATTCATTGGTGAAACACCAGTGGTGACTAGCTTTCAGCCACCCCTTACTTGGAGTCCGTCCATGCCTTATAGCTTATGATCCAGACATTTTCAGCTGCTGACTTCTTCAAGAAGATTAATTGTGGACAGTCTACAAGCTCAACAAGCCTTAGAACATCAAAAGCCATCGAATAAATCTCATTAAATCATTAACCATAGATTTCTACACTTGGGTTAAAATAGCTTTTCAAAAAGCTGATTTTAACCTAAACAAACAAATTCGCATGAATGCTCAATTTAATTATTCATTAAGAATAATTAATTGGTTTAAGATAATGAGCTCATTTTTAATATTTACAGTTTAATCATGCTCTGCATGCACATGTGCATTTTTTTTGGGTCATTGATCGCGTAATCAATGGCCTTGATCTTATTGTTTCATCATTTGATCAAGCTGCAGGTTACCGCTCATGGATGAACTGTAATGATTCAATGTTGACTCTAATAAGTACACATGTCAGCCTATCGCCACATCCACCATTATTAGCCAATGATTGCCTATGTCCAACGTGCAATTATTGGCCATTAATGACCACCGTAACCATGATTTTTAACAAATAAACAAGAATGAGCTGCGTGGCCCACTGCCACCGCCACCAGTTTTAAAGTAATAAAATTAATTTTAAATGGTGTTTTAAATGCATTTATCTTCCAAAAATGTTGATAAATCCATTTCTTAATGGATTTTTATGATTTTGGTGTAAATGGACTCAGAATGAAGTCTAGTTTATTTTAAAATTAATTTTAGGACATTTTTATTAATGTTATTTGAATTATTTCAAATATTCTCAAAGTTTTTTTTTTTTAATTTTAATTGAAAACTTATTAATCACCGTGCCCCTATTTTTGGCTACACGTGTTATCATGTTAGACGCTATCAACAGTAAAAATTTTTAAATTTTTTTATTTATATTTTAATGTTAGTTAATTTTACATTAGTATAAGACATAATTAATCATGATTAATTTTATAATTTGAAAATTTATTGGGTTTTGATTTTTACATATTTCCATTCAATTAAACCTCTCCATTAAGTTTTTAAACAAATCTTAATTGTGAGTTAAATGAATTAATCAAATATGATGCAACTGTTTAGGACATATGCTTGTAATCCCTTATTTTAATATGCATACTTGTGACATAGGCACTATGGCTTGCATTTTGATTTGATTAATAAGTGCTATGGCAAGTGTTTCCTTTACCATAACACTTTGCATGGTGTGATTGCTTATGTTTGTCATAAGGATCAAAGAGCTTTGATTCAAAAACCTATTTGGCTTAGAGACATTTAAGGATAAAAATTAAGGACAATATTGAGGAATTTTGGAAAATTATAGAAATTTAAATGTGCACCCAGTTGGGGTGAAATTCAAGATATGTAAACCTAGTGACATTACCTACCTTAGGTTAGTACTTTACTGATTTTAAAACTCATTAAGTCAAAAAATTTAATTAAGTTAAAATTAACCTTTTAATTAAGCCTAAAAATTACAAAAAAATTAAAATAAATTCAAAAAATAAAAATAATATATCAAACTCTTCAGAATTAAAATTTTAACTAAAGAAAATTAAAAGCCTCATGACTAAACCTTTAATTTGACCTTAATTAATTTTTAAGAAAAAATATTATTTAATGAAATTAAATATTTAAAAATAATTAAACATTCCAAATAAATCTCAAATACTTGAAACACTCCCATTGGTCATTCCTAACCTTTGGGAGTCATTTCATAAAGTTTGGAATGAGATTGGAGAAAAACCATCAAAACCTTCTTAAATAACCATTTTATAAAAATTTAATTAATTACCCAACCATTAAAAATTCATAATTAAATAAAAAATATCTACTTTGACAAAACTCAAAGGCATTATACAACATTAAGGGTCTAGTATTTATTAAAAATGTCAAACTTTTAGAATTAAGTCAAAGAGTCAACTTTTTTTGTTTTTGTTAATTGTAGTTCAAATTTGATTTCAAACTTCAAGAATTCATAACTTAATCTAAGAAAATCTAAATTTAGAAAACTTAGTGTCTAATTATTCATCTTAGTAGGGGTGTCAATTTCGGGTCACGGGTCGGGTTCGGGTCGGACCCGGAACTGACCCGGGTTCAAACGGGTCGACCCTAACCCGATCCGGTTAGGTAAACGAGTCGGAAATGCGAACCCGGACCCGACCTAGCGGGTTGCCAACCCGACCTGACCCGACCCGGGAGAGACGGAAAGATAGTCGCGTTGGGCGAGTGCGGACGGCGTGGTAGGGCGCAAAGCGGTCGCAGGGTCGCACGCAAAGATTTTTGGTTGGGTCGCGTCTCGGAGCGGGCGCGGGGTCGCACGCGGAGCTGTCGCGGGGTCACGGGGTCGCGCTGCAGTGGCGTGGTCGGGCAGGGTCGCTTCACGGGGTCGCGCGATAGTAGCGGGGCTGGGTCGCACGGGTCGCGCAGCAGTGGGGTAGGTCCGCGCGGTTAGGTTAAAATGGGTTCGCTAGTTGACCCGGCAACCCGTCGGGTCAACCCGAACCCAACCCATTTTGAAATCGGGTCGGGTCCAACCCAGATTTTTTGGGTCGGGTCCGGGTCGGGTTCTCGTGTCGTGTCAAATATTGACACCCCTACATCTTACGGTTTAATATTTAAGAAAAATATGAAAATTCTGGAATTTAACTTAATTTGAAAAGTTGAATTTTAATCCCTTAATTTTACGATTAAAATGATCCATAAAAACTCCAACAATAACAACAACAACATTAAGCCTTTGTCCCATTACACGGGGAGGGCTACATGAATCCTTTTTCTTCATTGTCCTGTTAAAAGAAAATTCTCATTTAAATCTAATAAAGAAAGATAATTTCTAATATTTTCTAACCAATTCTTTTTAGGTCTACCTCTAAAATTCTAAAAATTCAATCATTGATTAAAATTCCAGAAAACATCAATTTGAATAATTAAAATCAGTAACAAATAAAGTTAATTAAAAATTATCAACCCCTTAATTCCAACCAATTAAATTAATTAAATACTACTAGTTACTACTGGGTAACTCAAGCGTCGAGGCTATTAACATAGCCCTAAGGAAGATAAAATAAACTTTACAGACCTGGTGTAAACCAAGGTAGTATGCACTCGATGCTTAATATAGATCTTAAAATCAACATTAGGACATTAACACTTAAACTCAAATAAAAAATCTCCCTTGAATTTCACAAATCAAAACACTAGACAACTTCAAAATTTACCCAGCATAGGATATATCCAGGCTATATAGCCTGATGCACACACTTTAGATGATTTGTTAGGACAACCTTTTTTTTTTTTTTTGAAACTTAACACATTTATTTTTTAAGAAAACAACATTTAATTTAAGGCTAAGCCAGTGTTTTCCTTTTCGTTCTCTTCGTGTGCTAAGTTTTCTATGATTTTTACTACATGCTGGTTATAATTAATTGATTGTTGTGATTATTTATTTATGTGTTAATTTTATTATGCAATCTATGAATTATTGCAATGGGTGTTAGATTACCTATATATTAGGAATGATCTGGATTCTTAAAAAAAAATTATTTAGTGTCCATGCACATGTAGAGCTATAAATTAAGGGGGAAAATTAAATTTTAAATAATATATTTTTTTTAGGCACTAAAAATGCTAAGTTCGCCTTAAAAATTATAAGAGTATGAACAAGTGTGGTTTTATTTTAAATTTAAGAAATTCAAATATACAACTGCTTGGGATGTGTTTTAATTATAATTGCCTAGGATAATCATGTAAGTTATTTAAGAGTATTTTATTTTAATCTTCTATATGAGTTCAATTAAGTTGTACTGTTAAAGTTAATTTTGAGATGGGATATCGACCATCAAACTAGAAATCCAAAGAGATGGGAAATAACCCTTAGGGGAGAGTTCCTCTCATTTAGAGATTCAAGTACGGATGATTTTAAAAATACAAAGAGGAAAGAAACACTGCTTCCGAGAGGAGTTTCTTTTTCATTTGAATATTTGGACCTAACGAATCTAAGGAGCTCGCACAAGGAAAGAAGGTGAAGAAGTGAAGACATAAAGAATACCCCATTCTCAAAATCACTTGTGTTAATTATAGGACTCGAATTCTGGTTATTATTAGTAGTACCTGACCACTTTTAATTTCTACTGACCTGAAGTTATAAATTATGTGGAACTTGCCATGTGGACTGTACATTTTTTTAATGATTGATTGATATTGATTGTTTATAATGTTTATGTATTGAAAATTGCATTCTTTTTTAGGTTTCTTTATATATTACATCTTTTAAATCAATAAAGTTAGTGTTGCAACCCATGACCTCGAGTTTGAGATTTTGATGATGCCAAATAATGATTGTTTTGAAACAACTTTTCAATGGATATTA
The DNA here is from genome assembly GCA_019514585.1 of Dendrobium officinale. NCBI lineage: Eukaryota > Viridiplantae > Streptophyta > Magnoliopsida > Asparagales > Orchidaceae > Dendrobium > Dendrobium officinale. The sequence goes on along the minus strand of CM033686.1, from coordinate 28,302,798 downwards.
TTTTATTTGCTATTGTCCTTGAATACTAACATTTCAGGAAGATCACAAGTGACTCAGGACGAAAGGAAGACTCAAGAACGGGTAGCTTAGGAGTATGAGTCAGATATTATATTTTTCTATTTATTGTATTTTTATTTTCTTGAGTCTGGCCACAAAATGCATAAGAGTATGAGCAACCATGCACACACATAAGGGAAGAGTTTGTTTTTAAATGTAAAATGTAATAGAATTTCTTCTTTGGAGATCGTACTATACGATTTTAATTCATACCGTACGATACGAGCTATGTGGATGATTCTGTGAATAGATCGTACTGTACGAATATATTCGTAATATACGATATGTTTAGATCCAAAAAACCTAGCCGTAGTTTAGTTTAAGTAATTGATTTTGCGCCGTTCGTACTGTACGAATATTTTCGTACTGTACGATTTATTTTAAATACTTACTTAAATTAACCCGTGATTAGTGCATGAAATTCAGGCCTAACTATATTTTGAACATCGTATTGTACGAACAAGATCGTACCATACGATGAACAGAGACGAAGTATGATCGTCCCGGATATCGTCCTTAACGATCTCTTGGTTTTTGTCTCATCGTACTGTACGATAGTAATCGTACCATACGATGAACAGAGACGACATCTGATCGTCCAGACCATCGTCCTGTACGAATAGAATTTTGTTGATCGTACCGTACGATATTATATCATATAGTATAATTTTTTTAACTGTTTGTACATCTTCGTACCAGGATGAAGTCTGTTTATAAAGATCGTACTGTACAATGTTGAATCGTACTGTACGAACAGTAACGGCTACTTTTGAAATCAGAGGGATTTTGGAGCCCGTTTTAGGTGTTAATCTCGTCCTTTTTCAGCAATAATCGCAGAGAGGGAGAACGGGGTTAGAGAGGGATTCCAAGGGGGAGAGAGCTCTTGAGAAGTTCTTTAGGGTTTTGAGAGAGGAAGGTGAAGGTGAGCGTTGTGAGGGAGAAGAGGTGTGAGGGAGATCACACGGTTGCTCCAAATTTGCTGCAACTTATTCCTCCTGTGGCCCTAAAAGAATTTATGGGAGGATCTCCAAGGGAAAGGCTCTTCTACATCAGTGACCTCGAGGTACTCTGCCTTCTCCGGGAGGGAGAAAAAGGAGAAGGTTCTCTGTCATCGCCAGGAGGGGGAAAATAGAGTTTGGCACTCCGCCACACCGAGTTGGTGATATGGAGTATTGTAAAGGCTTCTCCGCCTTGCCAAGGGGGGATAAAGGAGAGCTATTGCTTGTAGTGAAAATCCAGGAGTGGAGGACTCGGGGGAGTGGACGTAGGTCATTGTTTGACCGAACCACTATAAAATTATTGGTGTGTTTTTTCCTTGTCTTCATTTACTTTTACTTGCACTTAATTTTTCATAATTATTGCGTGGTGAAATTTGTGAAAGAAAATTTGTTTAAGTTTTTTGTTCTCAAATTTAAAAAATAACAAAATGATTAGAACTCCTTCTTAGGGTTACTTTTTATTGTGAAAAAGTTTTTCATAATTCACCCCCCTCTTGTTATTTAGTGATTTCAATTGGTATCAGAGCTAAACCAATTTACCAGGAATAATGTTTGGGAGTTAGTTAAGAAACCTAAAGAACAAAGTTTTGTTGGAACAAAATGGGTCTTCAAAAATAAGGTGAATGATTCAGGAACTATAATAAGGAATAAAGCCAGATTAGTGGCAAAGGGGTATAACCAAATTGAGGGAATAGACTTTGAAGAAACTTTTGCCCCTGTTGCTAGACTAGAAGCCATAAGAGTGCTCTTAGCTTTTGCTTGCTTTAAGAACTTTAAACTATATCAAATGGATGTAAAAAGTGCATTTCTGAATGGGGTAATTAAGGAAGATGTCTATGTTGAACAACCCCCCAGATTTGAAAGTTCATAATTTCCAAACCATGTATTCAAATTAAAAAAAGCACTTTATGGACTAAAGTAAGCACCTATAGCATGGTACGAAAGACTTAGCTCATTCCTTTTGGATAGAGGATTTGAAAAGGGTAGTGTAGATACTACACTCTTTTTACAAAAGGTCAAAGAAGAAATTCTTATTGGTCAAATATATGTGGACGACATCTTGTTTGGATCTTCGGATAAAAACTTGTGTGATGAATTTTCAAAAATAATGAGTAATGAGTTTGAAATGAGCATGATGGGAGAACTTAATTACTTTCTTAACTTTAGTGTAAAACAAATGGATAATAGAACTTTTCTTATCCAATCAAAGTATATTAAGGATATTTTAAAGAAATATGAAATGGATAGTGCAAAACCCATGAACACCCCAATGAGTTCGACAATCCAATTAGATAAAGATCCTAGTGGAAAATCAGTAGATCAGAAAAAATATAGAGGAATGATTGGATCCCTTCTTTACCTGACTGCCAGTAGAGCAGACATAATGTTTAGTGTGTGCCTTTGTGCCCATTTTCAAGCCGATCCTAAAGAGTCTCACTTAACTGCCGTCAAGAGAATCCTTAGATATCTAATAGGCACCCCAAATCTAAGAATTTGATATCCTAGGCACAACACTTTCTTTGAAATCTTAGGGCACTCAGATTCTGATTTTGCAGGATGTAGGATAGATAGAAAAAGCACCTCTGGTACCTGCCAATTCATAGGACAATCTTTAGTTTCTTGGTCTAGTAGGAAGCAAAACTCAGTAGCACTTTCGACAGCCGAGGCAGAATATATTGTAGTAGAAAGTTGTCTTGCACAGGTACTATGGTTAAAACAACAAATTCTTGATCTTGGACTACCCGTTGGAATCATCTCGATCATGTGTGACAACACAAGTGCAATTTGTATCTCTAAGAACCCAATTCAACACTCTCGAACGAAACACATAGACATTAGACACCATTTCATTAGAGATCACATCGCTAAGGGAGATATAGAATTACATCACATCGCTACAGGAGATCAATTGGCAGACATATTCACAAAACCACTACCTTTCGACACCTTTAGCACCTTGAGGACTAGATTAGGTGTCATTGACATTACTGCATAAAAATAAATAAATAAATAAACAAAACAAATATCTTCTTCTAAGGCTGCTCCTGATCATCACACACTCACCACACAAAAACTCTAAACTTGACTGTTTATCGTACTGTACGATACGCATATCGTACCGTATGATACATCTCAATCTACATAACGTCCACCTACAAGCAGATTTCGGCTTTGTTGATCGTACTGTAAGACCTACATCGTACTGTATGATATGCATCCGCATTATTGCCTACCGTACTGTACGATATCTCCTCTCCGTACAGTACGATCCTCGTCAACAACGAATTGGGATGAATTAAATTCGGTTGGTACGACATTACTGATTATCGTCTGATACGACACTTACCTTTCATACTGTATGATACACATCAGCACAACGAAATAAGTATGAGTTAAAGCTGTTTGGTACGATATTTATTATGGATCGTATTGTACGATACACCTGTTCATACAGTACAAAACTTTTGGTCAAAAGTTGTACTGAGGGCCTCGGGACAATCAAAATTTGTCTGATCGTATTATACGATATGTATCGTACTGTACTATTTGGCTGTCTTTTCCTGAAACGACCGGTCAGGATATTGATTGACTATTGTACTGTACGATATGAAATCGTACTGTACGATTGTTGAAATTTTCTATAAGAACCCTTTGCTAGGCCGTTCCTTTCACTCAAATCCTTCCTCACTCACTCCTTTACCTAGTTTTGTTCCCTCTTGACAATGTCTAAACAAGGTCGGTTGACTGCTGGAAGCTCATCCTCATCGAGTCGTCCACTTGCTCATTTTCTGAATGCTTAAAACGAGGAAGCCTACCACAGGTATAAAGCCTGTAAAATTTCTCCTTCCAAAATGCTTAATCAGGCTGCTCTTAATTTCGAGGTAATGGGCCTCTTCACTTCCACCACCTTTCAATTCCTCCTCACCCTGGCATTTCCCTATAATTCTGAACTTCTCTTCGAATTTCTTGCAAATCTCACCTACACTATCGACAACACCACCTTTCACTCATTTGTTTGTGGCCGAAACATTGAGATCACTAGAGCCGACATTGCCCAATATATTGGGTTGTCCATTGAAGGACCTATGGTTCGCTCATTTCTTACTAACGAATTCGATTGGAACGATGTTAATAGAGTCCTTAAGAATGCTACTTTCCATCAACACTAACCTCTCATTCAATCCCTAACTCGAAATACTTGAATAATTAAACATGTCCTTTGAACCTCAATAATACCCAGAGGTGGCAACCGTATCAATCTGACCCCGACCTTATCCGTCACTACCTATCTTATTATGACCAATATAAAATTCAATGAGGTTGATTTAATTAGTAACTACATTCGCCACATAACTTTTGTTTTCCTACCTACCACTCGACGGAAATAAAATCTAGCTCATGGTCACCTAATAGGATATATCCTCCAACATAAATATCAATTGACTTACCCTGGTGAACCCGACATTATTCCTATCTTTTATACGGATGCCTCTTTCATCGGGGACACGAGCCTGAAGAACCAGTCTTTGACGAATAAGAAGGAGAAGATGCCCCAGCAGCAGCTCCAGCTCGACCACGACGACATGCCATACCCCGAGCACTTGCACCAGCACACCCTAACGATGATTTGGTCACACACTTTTACCAACTGTAAACTCGTCTTGATACGCATATTCAAGAACAACATCAGCAACACGAGACATATATGCAATGGTTTGGAGAATGCTTCACTGCAATTGATCACCGATTTGATGCTCTCTTTCAATATTTTCAACCGAATCCACCTCCACCACCAACTGATCAGGACCCTTCTATTTAGATTATTTATATTTGTATTGTAGTTTCTTTCTTTTTCTTTCTGCTTTAGTTGCTCCTCCTTTTTTGTGCTGTCAAAAGGGGGAGATGTTTGTTGTACTTGTTGTTGCGCTTGTTATAGTTTGTTAAATGCATTCCTTTTATTTTATACTTGCATTTAATATCTTTCTTTTTTCTTGTGTTTTAATTTAAAAAAAAAACAAAAAAAAGAATGTCATTCGTACTTGCTTACAACAAATCATTTGACATAATCAAAAAGGGGGAGATTGTTGCAACCCATGACCCCGAGTTTGAGATTTTTATGATTCCAAATAATGATTGTTTTGAAACAACTTTTCATTGGATATTATTTTATTTTCTATTGTCCTTGAGTACTAACATTTCAGAAAGATCACAAGTGACTCAAGACGAAAGGAAGACTCAAAAACGGGTAGATTAGGAATATGAGTCAGATATTGTATTTTTCTATTTATTGTATTTTTATTTTTTTGAGTCTTACCACAAAATGCATAAGAGTATGAGCAACCATGCACACACACAGGGGGAGAGTTTGTTTTTAAATGTAAAATGTAATAGAATTTCTTCTCTGGAGATCATATTGTACGATTTTAATTCGTACCGTACGATACGAGCTATGCGGACGATTCTGTGAATAGATCGTACTTTACGAATATATTCGTACTGTACGATATCTTCAGATCCAAAAACCCTGGCCGTAGTTTAGTTTAAGTAAGTGATTTTGCACCGTTCGTACTGTACGAACATTTTCGTACTGTACGATTTATTTTAAATACTTACTTAAATTAACCCGTGATTAGTGAATTAAATCCAGGCCTAATTTTATTTTGAACATCGTATTGTATGAACAAGATCATACCATATGATGAACAGAGACGAAGTATGATCGTCCCAGATATCGTCCTGAACGATCTCTTGGTTTTTGTCTCATCGTACTGTACGATAGTAATTGTACCATACGATGAACTGAGATGACATCTGATCGTCCAGACCATCGTCCTGCACGAATAATATTTTGTTGATCGTACCGTATGATATTATATCGTACAGTACGAATTATTTTTTAACTGTTCGTACATCTTTGTACCAGGACGAAGTCTGTTTATAAAGATCGTACTGTACGATGTTGAATCGTTCTGTACGAACAGTAAAACAGCTACTTTTGAAATCAGATGGATTTTGGAGCCCGTTTAGGTGTTAATCTCGTCCTTTTTCAGCAAGAATCACAGAGAGGGAGAACGGGGTTAGAGAGGGATTCCAAGGGGGAGAGAGCTCTTGAGAAGTTCTTTAGGGTTTTGAGAGAGGAAGGTGAAGGTGAGTGTTGTGAGGGAGAAGAGGTATGAGGGAGATCACACGGTTGCTCCAAACTTGCTGCATCTTGTTCCTCCTGTGGCCCTAGAAGAATTTGTGGGAGGATCTCGAAGGGAAAGGCTCTTCTACATCCGTGACCTCGAGGTACTCTGCCTTCCCCAGGAGGGAGAAAAAGGAGAAGGTTCTCTACCGTCGCCAGGAGGGTGAAAACAGAGTTTGGCACTCCGCCACGCCGAGTTGGTGAAAGGGAGTATTGTAAAGGCTTCTCCGACTTGCCAATGGGGGCTAAAGGAGAGCTATTGCTTGTAGTGAAAATCTTGGAGTGGAGGACTCTGGGGAGTGGACGTAGGTAATTGTTTGACCAAACCACTATAAAATTCTTGGTGTGTTTTTTCCTTGTGTTCATTTACTTTTACTTGCACTTAATTTTTCATAATTATTGCGTAGTGAAATTTGTGAAAGAAAATTTGTTTAAGTTTTTTCTTGTCAAATTTAAAAAATAACAAAAAGATTAGAACTCCTGTTTAGGGTTACTTTTTATTGAGAAAAAGTTTTTCACAATTCACCCCCCTCTTGTCATTTAGTGATTTCAATTGGTATCAGAGCTAAACCAATTTACCAGGAATAATGTTTGGGAGTTAGTTAAGAGACCTAAAGAACAAAGTGTTGTTGGAATAAAATGGGTCTTAAAAAATAAGGTGAATGATTCAGGAACTATAATAAGGAATAAAGCTAGATTTGTAGCAATGGGGTATAAACAAATTGAGGGAATAAACTTTGAAGAAACCTTTGCCCATGTTGCTAGACTAGAAGTCATAAGAGTGCTCTTAGCTTTTGCTTGCTTTAAGAACTTTAAACTATATCAAATGGATGTAAAGAGTGCATTTCTGAACGGGGTAATTAAGGAAGATGTCTATGTTGAACAACCCCCTAGATTTGAAAGTTCACAATTTCCAAACCATGTATCAAATTAAAAAAAGCACTTTATGGACTAAAGCAAGCACCTAGAGCATGGTACGAAAGACTTAGCTCATTCCTTTTAGATAGAGGATTTGAAAAGGGTAGTGTAGATACTACACTCTTTTTACAAAAGATCAAAGAAAAAATTCTCATTGTTCAAATATATGTGGATGACATCTTGTTTTGATCTTCAGATAAAAACTTGTGTGATGAATTTTCAAAAATAATGAGTAATGAATTTGAAATGAGCATGATGGAAAAACTTAATTACTTTCTTGGCTTTAGTGTAAAACAAATGGATAATTGAACTTTTCTCAGCCAATCAAAGTATATTAAGGTTATTTTAATGAAATATGAAATGGATAGTGCAAAACCCATGAACACCCTAATGAGTTCAACAATCCAATTAGATAAAGATCCTAGTGGAAAATCAGTAGATCAGAAAAACTATAGAGGAACGATTGGATCCCTTCTTTACCTGACTGCCAGTAGACCGGACATAATGTTTAGTGTGTGCCTTTGTGCCCGTTTCCAAGCCGATCCTAAAGAGTCTCACTTAACTGCCGTCAAGAGAATCCTTAGATATCTACTGGGCACCCCGAATCTAGGAATTTGATATCCTAGGCACAGCACTTCCTTTGAAATCTTAGGATACTCAGATTCTGATTTTGCAGGATGTAGGATAGATAAAAAAAGCACCTCTGGTACCTGCAAATTCATAGGACAATCATTAGTTTCTTGGTCCAGTAGGAAGCAAAACTCAGTAGTACTTTCCATAGCCGAGGCAAAATATATTGCAGTAGGAAGTTGTGTTGCATAGGTACTATGGTTAAAACAACAAATTCTTGATCTTGGACTACCCGTTGGAACCAACTCGATCATGTGTGACAACACAAGTGCAATTTGTATCTCTAAGAACCCAATTCAACACTCTCGAACGAAACACATAGACATTAGACACCATTTCATTAGAGATCACGTCGCTTAGGGAGATATAGAATTACATCACATCGCTACAGGAGATCAATTGGCGGACATATTCACAAATCCACTACCTTTCAACACCTTTAGCACCTTGAGGACTAGATTAGGTGTCATTGACATTACTGCATAAAAAAAATAATAAATAAATACATAAATAATAAAAAATAAAAAAATAATAAAAAAACAAAAAAAAAAACAAAATAAATATCTTCTTCTAAGGCTGCTCCTGATCATCACACACTCACCACACAAAAACTCTGAACTTGACTGTTTATCGTACTGTACGATACGCATATCGTACCGTACGATACATCTCAATCTACATAACGTCCACCTACAAGAAGATTTTGGCTGTAGGACCTACATCGTACTGTACAATATGCATCTGCATTATTGCCTACCGTACTATACGATATCTCCTCACCGTACGGTACGATCCCCGTCAGCAACGGATTGGGACGAATTAAATTCGGTTGGTATGACATTACTGATTATCGTCCGGTACGATATTACCTTTCGTACTGTACGATACACATCAGCACAACAAAATAAGTATGAGTTAAAGCTGTTTGGTATGATATTTATTATGAATCATACTGTACGATACACCTGTTCGTACAGTACGAAACTTTTGGTCAAAAGTCGTACTGAGGGCCTCAGGACGATCGAAATTTATCTGATCGTACTATACGATATGTATCGTACTGTACGATTTGATTGTCTTTTCCCGAAACGACCGGTCAGGATATTGATTGACTATCGTACTGTACGATATGAAATCATACTGTACGATTGTTGAAATTTTCTATAAGAACCCTTTGCTAGGCCGTTCTTTTCACTCAAATCCTTCCTCACTCACTCCTTCACCTAGTTTTGTGCCCTCTTGACAATGTCTAAACGAGGTCGGTTGACTGCTTGAAGCTCATCCTCGTTGAGTTGTCCACCTGCTCATTTTTTGAATGCTGAAAACGAGGAAGCCTACCACAGGTATAAAGCCTGTAAAATTTCTCCTTCCAAAATGCTTAATCAGTCTGCTCTTAATTTCGAGGTAATGGCCCTCTTCGCTTCCACCACCTTCCAATTCCTCCTCACCTTGGCATTTCCCTATAATTCTGAACTTCTCTTCAAATTTCTTGCTAATCTCACCTACACTGTCGACAACACCACCTTTCACTCTTTTGTTTGTGGCCGAAACATTGAGATCACTAGAGCCGACATTGCCCAATATATTTGGTTGTCCATTGAAGGACCTATGGTTTGCTCATTTCTTACTAACGAATTTGATTGGAGCGATGTTAATAGAGTCCTTAGGAATGCTACTTTCCATCAACACCAACCTCTCATTCAATCCCTAACTCGAAATGCCTGAATAATTCAACATGTCCTTCGAACCTCAATAATACCCAAAGGTGGCGATGGTATCAATCTGACCCCGACCTTATCCGTCGCTACCTATCTTATTATGACCAATACAAAATTCGACGAGGTTGATTTAATTAGTAACTACATTCGCCACATGACTTTTGTTTGCCTACCTACCACTCGACGGAAACAAAATCTAGTTCTTGGTCACCTAATCGGATATATCCTCCAACATAAATATCAATTGACCTACCCTGGTGAACCCGACATTCTTCCTATCTTTTATACGGATGCCTCTTTTGTATTCTCTTTCATCGGGGACACGAGCCTGAAGAACCATTCTTTGACGAAGAAGAAGGAGAAGATGCCCCAGCAACAGCTCCAGCTCGACCACGACGACATGCCGTACCCTGAGCACCTACACCAGCACACCCTAACGATGATTTGGTCACACACTTCGACCAACTGCAAACTCGTCTCGATACGTATATTCAAGAACAACATCAGCAACATGAGACAGATATGCAATGGTTTGGAGAACGCTTTACTGCAATTGATCACCAATTTGATGCTCTCTTTCAATATTTTTAACCGAATCCACCTCCATCACGAACTGATCAGGACTCTTCTGTTTAGATTATTTGTATTTGTATTGTAGTTTCTTTCTTTTGCTTTCTGCTTTAGTTGCTCCTCCTTTTTTGTGCTGTCAAAAGGGGGAGAAGTTTGTTGTACTTGTTGTTGCGCTTGTTATAGTTTGTTAAATGCATTCCTTTTATTTTGTACTTGCAATTAGTATCTTTTTTTTTTTGTGTTTTAGTTTAAAACAAAAAACAAAAAAAAATTTAATGTCATTCGTACTTGCTTACAACAAATTATTTGACATCATCAAAAAGGGGAATATTGTTGCAACCCATGACCCCGAGTTTGAGATTTTGATGATGCCAAATAATGATTGTTTTGAAACAACTTTTTATTGGATATTATTTTATTTGCTATTGTCCTTGAGTACTAACATTTCAGGAAGATCACAAGTGACTCAGGACGAAAGGAAGATTAGAGAACGGGTAGATTAGGAGTATGAGTCAGATATTGTATTTTTCTATTTATTGTTTTTTTATTTTCTTTAGTCTGTCCACAAAATACATAAGAGTATGAGCAACCATGCACACACACAGGGGGAGAGTTTGTTTTTAAATGTAAAATGTAATAGAATTTCTTCTCTGGAGATCGTATTGTACAATTTTAATTTGTACCATACGATACGAGCTATGTGGACAATTCTGTGAATAGATCATACTGTACGATTATATTCGTAATGTATGATATGTTCAGATCCAAAAACCCTTGCCGTAGTTTAGTTTAAGTAAGTGATTTTGTGCTGTTCGTACTGTACGAACATTTTTGTACTGTACGATTTATTTTAAATACTTAAATTAACCCATGATTAGTTCATGAAATCCAAGCCTAATTATATTTTGAACATCGTACTGTACGAATAAGATCATACCATACGATGAACATAGACGAAGTATGATCGTCCCGGATATCATCCTGAACGATCTCTTGGTTTTTATCTCATCATACTGTACGATAGTAATCGTATAATACGATGAACAGAGACGACATTTGATCGTCCAATATGAATAGTATTTTGTTGATCGTACCGTACGATATTATATCATACAGTATGAATTGTTTTTTAATTGTTCGTACATCTTCGTACCAGGATGAAGTCTGTTTATAAAGATTGTACTATACGATGTTGAATCGTACTGTACGAACAGTAACGACTACTTTTGAAATCAGAGGGATTTTGGAGCCCGTTTTAGGTGTTAATCTCATCCTTTTCAACAAGAATCACAGAGAGGGAGAACGGGGTTAGAGAGGGATTCCAAGGGGGAGAGAGCTCTTGAGAAGTTCTTTAGGGTTTTGAGAGAGGAAGGTGAAGGTGAGCGTTGTGAGGGAGAAGAGGTGTGAGGGAGATCACACGGTTTCTCCAAACTTGCTACATCTTGTTCCTCTTGTGGCCCTAGAAGATATTGTGGGAGGATCTCCAAAGGAAAGGCTCTTCTACATCCGTGACCTCGAGGTACTTTGCCTTCTCTAGGAGGGAGAAAAAGGAGAAGGTTCTCTGCCGTCGCCAGGAGGGTGAAAATAGAGTTTGGCACTCCGCCATGCCGAGTTGGTGAAAGGGAGTATTATAAAGGCTTCTCCGCCTTGCCAAGGGGGGCTAAAGGAGAGCTATTGCTTGTAGTGAAAATCCCAGAGTGGAGGACTCCGGGGAGTGGACGTAGGTCATTGTTTGATAGAACCACTATAAAATTCTTGGTGTGTTTTTTCCTTGTCTTCATTTACTTTTACTTGCACTTAATTTTTTATAATTATTGCGTGGTGAAATTTGTGAAAGAAATTTTTTTTAAGTTTTTTGTTGTTAAATTTAAAAAATAACAAAAAGATTAGAACTCCTGTTTAGGGTTACTTTTTATTGAGAAAAAGTTTTTCACAATTCACCCCCCTCTTGTCATTTAGTGATTTCAGTTAGCAAAGCAAGTATTTTTATTTTCTTAAATGTGCCATAGATTTACATTTAAAATCTAATTCATTTGTTTGATTTGAAGAGTTAAAGTTTAAATGAGCAAGAAAATATTTTTATTTAAAATGTTATTAATATTCCATTTGCAAGTTGTGAGGTGATTAAAATTAATTTGTAAGATCACCTCAAATATTGTGGATATTTTATTGCAAGATTATTTGAACTTATATTATTAATATTAAATTGTATTTTTTATTTTCTTGATCTATGCCATTTGGCTTAGTGAAGTTTAAATTGTACTTAGATTGGGTTGTACTCGCCCGTGTAGGAGAGTACTTAGGTGTAAAGAACTTCTTTGGTTTAAAGAAGTAAGGTTTGTAAAGAAAACTTGAGATTAATGAATTCTAGCTTGAGAGTTAGCTAGCGTTGACGTAGATCAGAATGGAATCCAGGCCGAACCACATAAAAATATTATGCCTCTTATTTTTATTTCTTACAACTATTTTACTTGATATTTTTTTATAAAAATTATGTGATTTCTTATTCTTTTTTAAATAACTTTAAAATCATTTTAATTTTCTTCCCAATTCACCCCCCTCTTGGGGTGCCATAGTCTTCCAACAATAGGTAGTTCTATGGCACAGGTTCATTGGTTAAAATAAAAATTGATTGACTTAGGATTTTTCAATTGTCATAATTCTATTTTTTGTGATAATACAAGTGCCATATAAATTTCAAAGAATTCTATTTAACATTCTAGAACCAAGTATATTGATATAAGGTATCACTTCATTAGAGATCATGTGGCTAAAGAAGAAATTGAATTGCACCATATTGGTACTGAGAGTTAACTTGCAGAAACTTTTCATAAAACCAATGGCTTTAAAATATTTAGCACCCTAAGAACTAGATTAGGTGTGCTTGATTTTAATGCTTAAAATTGAAACTCTACAAATTGGATTTGTAATGTATTGATGTGTTTATTTATTTTATTAGGTTATTTTGTTAAGGTTTATTTGATTGTATGTTTTTATTTCTTTAATTTTTTGTTTGTTTTTCTTTTATTAGTGTTGAAATTTAATTTTGTTTTACCTGGTAGCATGTCATTAGATCTTAAGTTATTGATTTTTGAAAAGGTTTATTGTTTATCATATCATGTTTTAATTAATTTCTTCATACTGTATGAAAATTTGTCATATTGTACGAATTATGTAGCATGTATATGATATTTTTTTGAGTTGAGCTTGCAAGACTAAAATTTTTAATGCATATCATATTGTATGATGTCATCATCATCTGTATGATCTTTATTTTTTATTTATACGATTGGGGATGATTTTCCAAACGTTCAGTTATTTTTGTTAGAGCGTACGTATGAAATCCAATTTTATCTGTATGATCATATTGTCAGTTTTTTATATGGATGAACCTAACCATCATAAAATGATCTTTGATATTCTGATCGTCCCGGACAAATAGGTGTTGGACTGTATGATTATTTGCACAAAAAGCTTATATGAAATGACACCTTGGGAATGGCATCTTAGGAAAGCCATTTCATTTTTAGTTGTTTCTATTCATATGTACAAAATATTTTTCATTATGTATGATTTTAAAATCATATGTATGATCAAAATTTTGTATTATACGATAGGTCATTTTTCTTTAAATTTAAAGGTCACGGATGTTTTTTTTTTCACATTCTCATTCGACCTTAAACCATCTCGAGTCCAATCTTTAGCAATGGCCAGCAGTAACAAATGCCCTTATACTTCCAAGGGCTCATCCTCTCGCTCTGGTAGAGGTGAGAACTTCCTTTCTAAGAAAAATGAGGACGTCTTTGATCATTTCATTATAGATAATATTACCCCCTCTCGACTCCTAATTCAAAGTGACATAAACTTCTCTGTCATGCCCCTATTTGCCTCAACCCAGTTTTGTTTTATCCTCACCTTAATCTATGCATATAATCAAGAAACTTTTCAAACTTTTCTTGCAAATATAAAAGTGAACCAAAATCATACTAGGATGACCTCTTATTAAGCATCATGTTGAAATAACTAAGGAAGATTTAGGCAACTTCCATTACCTTAGGACTCAAGGGGTTAGAGCACACACCATAACCATTAGACCAAATTTTGATTGGTCAAAAATAAACCAAACTCTTAGAGATGTTGCACAAGTAAATCATCTTTCTCATGTGTATACCCTTAACCAGAATGCCAGGATCATCCAGCATGTCTTGAAAACTTCTATCATTCTCAAAGCTGGTGATCATATTAATTTGACTCTTCTTTCGTCTACTGTCACATACTTGATAATGACCAAAACTCCTATTGATGAAGCCCAACTAATCATGGACTACATCTATAAACTTTATGATATTGGACTTCCTCATAATAAGAGGAAGAAAAATGTGGACTTAAGATACTTAGCTGCCTATATTTTAAAGAAAAGGTACAACCTAATCCTTCTGGATCCTCCCACTTAACTTATCATTTACATTTTTATGCCTCTTTTTGTGCACTATTTAATAGGGATCAAAGTTCTGAGAGAGAAGAATTATAGGGAGAAGGAGCCCATGCTCTAACACCTGCATCCGCACCAAGACCCGATCAAAATTTCTATCAAGAAATGGTCCAGCATTTTAATAGACTGGAATCTCATTTTGATTAGCATTTTGATCAAATTGAGATTCATCTAAATCAATAGGATGCAAGGTACAATGAAGATAAGGTATGGATCTGAGAGTAATTCAACTCGGACAACACTAATGTATCTACGATCAATAACTAGTTTATAATGTTCAGTTCTCAACCACCTCCAGACCTAGGCCCCTCTAAATTTTAATTGTTGCTTCTGTATTATACTTGCTGTTGAGTATTTGAATTTATTATTGAGATATTTTATTGTGATTTCATGTGTTGGTTTCTTCATGTTGTTGTTCTTCCTTTTTGGGAATGATGATGTTTTAGATGGAAAGATGTGTTTGTATGTGTTTCTTATATTAAATGGAAAGAAGGAATGATATTTTATCGTGTATTAAAATTACTCTTCTTAAAATATTTATGTTTTTAGAGAGGAATTATTTGTACCTGATCCCTATAATAGAATTTTGAATTACTTTACTCAACAAATTAATTTTCTTGCAAAATTTAATCTCTAAAAATTTAAAATTAAACTATAACTGGATGTAGATTAGAATATCAATTTCATGTTCTTATAGACAAGTATTACTTAGCGATAATTATTGCAAAATAGATAGCTTATTTTTATTTTATTTCTTTTTTAATGTGTTTATTTTTGTTAATTATTAGTTTTTTTTAAGATTTATTGATACTAGAAAGACTGAAAAGGTAAAAAGTTTCATAAAGTGTGCTAAACTTGAAAATATGTGTAATGTTTGCCAAAAAAAGTACAAAATTAGCCTAAACTAAAAAAATATACAAAGTGTGACACAAACAATTGAAAAGATACACAATGTTGCCAATTGAAAAAAAAATTCATACTATTCTTTCATTTATTATTCTATCTCTTATGCAAATCTATATAATGGGTTATAATCTTCACTATTGAATTAGAAACTAATTAATCTTTATTTTATCATTTTTTTGTTAATTATTTTTATTTGATTTATCCAGAATGAACAGTGAACCTGGTTGACTTTTCATATCTTAGTTGTTCTTTAATTTAAAATTTGAGTTTTTATTTTTAGCATTAGGAAGTTAATGTTGTTTTTGCAATTAGTTTAAAATCTTCTTCTTCATCAACCTTTTTAATTTATCCATAGAAACTTATCTTTTCAGGATGTACATCCCTTTTTGTTGTTGTCAAAAGAGGGAGTCTTTAGTTATTGATGTATTGATTGTTTAAGTTATTTTTGATGTATTATTTGTTTGATGTTGTTTGGTATTTGTTATGATTTTTATGTTGTATGTATTGTGTTATTTTGTGTATGTGTGTTGTTTTTGTTTAAGTTTTTGGGTCTATCTTTTTAATTTGTTGTTATATATATATATATATATATTTTTTTTTTTTTTGAATCCCTTATTTTGAATTGATCATTCATTTAGGGGGAGCTTAGGAGAAAAATTGACTTAAGTGTTAACTCTAATAATAATTATTTTGCTATCATAAAAAAGAGGGAGATTATTGCAACTTAGTTTTCAAAACTATATTTTTATATCATGTGAGTTTTTGATAATACCAAAATATTATTTTGTTGATTATTATTTCTCCTAACACATATTAGAAAAATTTTATTTATGTTATTTTTGTGTACTAATATTTTAGGGAAATCATACTCTAGACTACCAAAAACTTTAAGATAGATTAGATTAAGGTTTCTTGTAATGGAAGTCTATAATTTTTTTTATTTTTCTTGAGTTTGAGAAAGTGTGATTGTAATTGGGTAATAATGCACACACACACTGGGGGAGTGAGTCAAAAATTTTATTTTTAAAACTAATCATATTGTATGATTCGTGAATCATAGTAGACGATTTAACCTGAAAGTTCTTCCAAAATGAAGTTAATCCAATCCTGCCTTGGTAAATTTCCTTTAAATTTTTCATATTGTATAAAGTTAGATTCAAATAGATGATGTTTAGAGTATGAAATGGATACGTACCAGTTCATCCCATATGAACCCACCATTTTTATATGTTCAACTTGAAATTTTTGGGTTTTAAGACAATTTTTCTTGTCATTCATATATAAGAGTCCTAAAACTGACTATCCAAGACTTTTTCTATGAATTTTCTCTTAGGAGTGATAGTAAGAGTGTTTTGGTAGAGTGCTTGGGAGTGGGGATTGAAATATCTTATAAGTGGAAATTATGAAGGGTTCATAAGGTTGCCCGAAGGTGAGGATTTCTTTGTATGTTCTTAAAATCTCTGTCCTACTTCTTTGAATAATCTTAAGAGAAGATCTTTGGAGAAGATCTGGTACTCTATTATCACTAAGAGGGTGAGAAAGGGTGTTGGTACTCTTCCATCATCATTAGGGTGAGAATGGACATCAGTACTCTATTATTACCAGGAGGGTGAGAAAAGATGTTGGTACTCTGCGATCACCAGGAGAGTGAGAAAGGATGACGGTACTCTGTTGCACTAAAGTTAGTGGGATAGAGATTATTATAATGGCTACTCCGCCGTATCGTGGGAGCAAAAGGAGAGTCACTTTGGTATAGTGCAATACCTGAATGAGTCTTCAGGGAGTGGACGTAGGTCTAGTTAGATGGGAACACTATAAAATTTGGTGTTCATTTATCTTTACTTTTTATAGCTTTTTATTTTCTACATGTTTAATTTTTTGTGATTGAAAAATATTTTTGAGAAAATTTTAATTATTGTGCAAAATATCTAAATCAGTTTTCTAAATTACCAATAGAGAGATTTTTAAATAACTAATTCACCCCCTCCCTCTTGGTTAGCCTTGAGACACTTGTATTTCTTCTAACAACCTATTCAAACTTTCAGGGGGTCCATTTATTAACCTCATTTTTATATGAGGTCATCAGGACCTATTCCAGACTCTTGATAAAAAATCTAATGATTGACAGTCACCCAATTTCCAATCATTAAGTACTATATAAATCATATGTCTAGTCTTTAATCTCTCACTCCTTGTATGTAATCAAACTAAACACCTTAATGCTTTATAATAACTCTATTACATGGTTTAAATCCCTCCTAATCCACCATGAGTCAAACCATGGTTGGTTAAACTTTGTCAAACAACCATGTGCGGTCAAAACCCTACCATACATGACCCCTTTAATCAAACATTAAATCCATTTCCTTATACCCCTTGAAAACAACTCAAATAGATTCTATATGCTCTCTAAAACCCACCTCACCATGCTTTGACAAGTTGATTGGTCAAAGTAGTCAACGAAGCATTTAAAATGGGCTTATATTATCAACACTCAAACGCTCACATCATAGTTTCTTCTTGATTCCAAACCATCACACCATCACATTAAGTCTTCCTACCTTCTTCCTAGGTAATCCTTGACTTGTTGACTGGTCAAACCAGTCAATAAAGGCTTAAAACACTCTTAAATGGTCAAACCACCTAATATAAATCATTTTAGTCCAATCCAATCCTTTCTAGTAGCCTAAACACATACTAGAATATTCCTAATCATATCTTAATCTAAACTTAACCTATGGATTTAGTCTAAGCTTGTTAGATGGTCCCTCCTCTCCTATATGAAGATAAACAAACTTTCTAAATCATAGGCCATTGCCCTTTTTTTATTTTCTACTTTCTAATAACCTCAGGAGATGTGGTAAAGACCAAAGAATTGTTACAAAGCAATCACATCCATTCAAAGGTTTCCAAGGGTTTGAATTGAGCTAAGTGTGCAAAAATGGCTCATTCTAATCATTCATACTTTATCACTAGCTTCAACCCCCAAGAGCCAAGTCTCTTTTTGTTTAAGCTCCCAAGCATTCCCTCAACACTTTCCAGGTCCAACTTTGGTGGTTGGAAGCTACCGGTGGCAAATTTTCAAACACCATCCAGGTCAAATTGATCATAATCTATACCATTTTAGCTCTCGGCATCTTCTAGAGGATTAATCCAAGATAATTTACAAGCTCAATAAGCCCTCATATGCCTCATAAGACCCAGCTATTCGCCATAAATATCATACCTAGTTCAATCCCTATAAGATTTAATATAATTTCTTATTAAGTGCATTTCAATATTATAAAATCAAGTCCCATCATTTATTTAACTCTAATAAGATCATGTTTAAAGTTCAGCAAATTTTTGGTTTTATCCATTTATTTTTGAGGTTTTATTCATTCTTTTATCATACCAGGTTATAGAATAATTTTTTATCTATATAAATATCTAGGCCATTTATATTATGTTTAATAGCTATATTTGTCATTCCATGATTCATCTGAGCTCC
>CM033686.1:28275811-28283458 GCA_019514585.1 Dendrobium officinale | reverse complement strand
TAATGTATGACAACAAAAAGTGCAATTTGTCCTCTCGAAGTACCCATATTCAACACTCTCGAACGAAACACTAAAGACATTAGACACCCTTTTCATTATAGATCACGTCGCTAAAGGGAGATATAGAATTACATCACATCGCTACAGGAGATCAATTGGCAGACATATTTCACAAAACCTTTAGCTTTAATGACACCTTTAGCACCTTGAGGACTAGATTAGGTGTCATAGATATTAACTGCATTAAATAAATAACAAAAACAAAAAAAAAAAACAATAAAAAAAAAAAAAAAAAAATTACTTTATCTGATATTCAAAATGCTCTCTGATCGAACACACTCACCACACATAAAACTACTGACCTTGAATGTCGTTTAATGTACCTGTACGATACTCTACATCGTTCCTTTACCATACATCTTAATGTACAAAGATGATCCACCAACATTTTAGATTTCGACTCTGTTGATCGTATAGTACGAACTACAATCGTAGCTTTCCGATAAGCCTTACCGAAATAATATGCTTATAAGGATTGTACGATTATCTTGTTCGATCGTACCACGGTTTATAGAGAGATACGGATTGGAGGGGGGGGGGGTTGGGAGGAAAAATAAATCTAGTTGGTAGGGACATTAGTTGATTATCAGTACTGTACGATACATACGTTGTCGTACGGTACCATCCCACATCAGCACACGGAATAAAACTTTGTAATTTAAAGTGTTTGGTACGATATTTATTTATGTATCGTAAGTGTACGATACACCTGTTCGTACAATACATAAAACAAAATAATTTTCGTCAAAAAGTCGATATGAGGGCTCTCTTGGGACGATCAATTAAATTCGCCTGATCGTACTATACGATATTTATCGTATTGTACGATTATGACTAGCCTTTTCCCGAAAACGACCTTGTCAGATATTAATTGGCTATCGTACTGTACGCTCCGAAATACGTACTGTACGATTTTCAAAATTTCCTACAAAAAAGACCTTTTCTATATCCATGTTAAGTTCACTCAAAATTTTCTCCACACACTTCTTAATACTATCATTTTTCGTGCCTTCTTACAATGTCTAAAACGAGGTTCATTTTGATGCTGTTGGAGTCATAATATGTCAAGTCGACCAACCTGCTCTTTTGTAAACTTGTGAAAATGGATTTTTTCAAGCCTACCACAGATACAAAGCTATTAAAATTTTCTTCCAAATATGCTTTAATCAGGCTGCTCTCATTTTGAGGTAATGGGCTTCTTATGCTGTCACCACCTACCAAATTCCTCCTACCCTTGCATTTCCATATAATGTCTGAACTTCTCTTCGGAATTTTCTCGCCAATCTACTACACTGTCGACAACACCACCTTTCACTCTTTTTGTTTGTGGCCGCAAAATTGAGATAACTAGAGCCGACATTGCCCAATATATTGGGTTGTCCACTGAAGGACCTTGGTTTGCACCAATATTTCTTACTATACCTATGAATATGAATGTGAGCGCTGTTAATAGAGTCGCTTAGGAATATTACTTTCCATCAACACCAACCTCTCTGGTTCCAATTCCTTAACTTGAAAATGCCCGAATAATTCAAAACATGTCTCTTAAGAACCGTCAATAAATAACCATTGTTAGGTGGCAGACCAGTATTAATCTGACCCCTACTTTATCTGTCGCTATATTATCTGATTATGTCAAACATAAATTTGATGAATTTTTTGTTGATTTAATTAGCAAACTATATTCGCCACATGGACTTATGTTCGATTACCTATCCACTCGACGGAAATTAAAATCTAGCTCTTAGTCACCTAATTTGGATCTATCCTCACAAGAAATAATCGATTTGACGTTTACCACTAGTGAACCGAATTCTTTTCCTATTTTTTTATTTCGGATGCCTCCTTCTGTATTTCTTTCATCGGGAGACAATGAACCTGAAGAACCAGTCCTTTGATCTAGTAGAAGAAAGATGAAGATGCCCCAAGCCGCAAGCTCCAGTAATCGACCACGACGACATGCCGCACCTCAAGCACCATGCACAGCAGCACAAAATCTAGAATGATGATTAAAAAGACAGCACGCTGTCTTCGGACCTGCTGCAGACTCGTCTCAAGATATGCAAATTCCAAGAACAACATCAGCAAAAACGAGAGATATGTCATGGTTTGGAGGAACGATTTGCGGCCAATTTATAAAACCGATTCGATGCTCATTTACAATATTTTCAACCAGATTTTCCTCCACCACCAATAGATCAGGACCATTCTGTTTTAGATTGTGTTTGTTATTTGCATTGTAGTTTTTTTCTTTCTTTTGCTTTTTGCTTTCTTTAGTTGCTCCTCTTTTTTGCTTTCTGTCAAAAGGGGACGAATGTTTGAATTGTTTAAATTGTGGGCGGGGGGTGGGGGGGGGGGGGGGGTGCTTAGGGGCGGGGTTGTTTGTTATCCTAAATGCATTCCTATTTGCTAGTCAACTTCAAAAATTTAGTATCCTTTTTTTTCTTGTGTTTTTTGAAATAACTTTTCATTGGATATTATTTTATTTGCTATTGTCCTTGAGTACTAACATTTCAGGAAGATCACAAGTGACTCAGGACGAAAGGAAGACTCAAGAACGGGTAGATTAGGAGTATGAGTCAGATATTGTATTTTTCTATTTATTATATTTTTATTTTCTTGAGTCTGGCCACAAAATGCATAAGAGTATGAGCAACCATGCACACACACACAGGGGGAGAGTTTATTTTTAAATGTAAAATGTAATAGAATTTTTTCTTTGTAGATCGTACTGTACGATTTTAATTCGTACCGTACGATCCGAGCTATATGGACGATTCTGTGAATAAATCGTACTATACGAATATATTCGTACTGTATGATTTGTTCATATCCGAAACCCTAGCCGTAGTTTAGTTTAATTAAGTGATTTTGCGACGTTCGTACTGTACGAACAGTTTCATACTGTACGATTTATTTTAAATACTTACTTAAATTAACCCGTGATTAGTGCATGAAATCCAGGCCTAATTATATTTTGAACATCGTACTGTACGAACAAGATTGTACCATACGATGAACAGAGATGAAGTGTGATCGTCCCGGATGATCTCTTGGTTTTTGTCTCATCGTACTGTACGATAGTAATCGTACCATACGATGAACAGAGATGACATCTGGTCGTCCAGACCATCGTCTTGTGCGAATAGTATTTTGTTGATCGTACCGTACGATATTATATCGTACAGTATGAATCATTTTTTAACTATTCGTACATCTTCGTACCAGGACGAAGTCTGTTTATGAAGATCGTACTGTACGATGTTGAATCGTACTGTACGAACAGTAACGACTACTTTTGAAATCAGAGGGATTTTGGAGCCTTTTTTAGTTGTTAATCTCGTCTTTTTTCAGTAAGAATTACAGAGAGGGAGAACGGGGTTAGAGAGGGATTCCAAGGGGAGAGAGCTCTTGAGAAGTTCTTTAGGGTTTTGAGAGAGGAAGGTGAAAGTGAGCGTTGTGAGGGAGAAGAGGTGTGAGGGAGATCACACGGTTGCTCCAAACTTGCTGCATCTTGTTCCTCCTGTGGCCCTAGAAGAATTTGTGGGAGGATCTCCAAGGGAAAGACTCTTCTACACCCATGACCTTGAGGTACTCTGCCTTCTCCAGGAGGGAGAAAAGGAGAAGGTTCTCTGCTGTCGACAGGAGGGTGAAAACAGAGTTTGGCACTCCGCCACGCCGAGTTGGTGAAAGGGAGTATTGTAAAGGCTTCTCCGCCTTGCCAAGGGGGGCTAAAGGAGAGCTATTGCTTGTAGTGAAAATCCCGGAGTGGAGGACTCCGGGGAGTGGACGTAGGTCATTGTTTGACCGAACCACTATAAATGATTCAGGAACTATAATAAGGAATAAAGCCAGATTAGTAGCAAAGGGGTATAACCAAATTGAGGGAATAGACTTTGAAGAAACCTTTGCCCCTGTTGCTAGACTAGAAGCCATAAGGGTGCTCTTAGCTTTTGCTTGCTTTAAGAACTTTAAATTATATCAAATGGATGTAAAGAGTGCATTTCTGAACGGGGTAATTAAGGAAGATGTCTATGTTGAACAACCCCCTGGATTTGAAAGTTCACAATTTCTAAACCATGTATTCAAATTAAAAAAAACACTTTATGGACTAAAGAAAGCACCTAGAGCATGGTACGAAAGACTTAGCTCATTCCTTTTGGATAGAGGATTTGAAAAGGTTAGTGTAGATACTACACTCTTTTTACAAAAGGTCAAAGAAGAAATTCTCATTGTTCAAATATATGTGGATGACATCTTATTTGGATCTTCGGATAAAAACTTATGTGATGAATTTTCAAAAACAATGAGTAATGAGTTTGAAATGAGCATGATGAGAGAACTTAATTACTTTCTTGGCTTTAGTGTGAAACAAATGGATAATGGAACTTTTCTTATCCAATCAAAGTATATTAAGGATATTTTAAAGAAATATGAAATGGATAGTGCAAAACCCATGAACACCCCAATGAGTTCGACAATCCAATTAGATAAAGATCATAGTGGAAAATCAGTAGATCAGAAAAAATATAGAGGAATGATTGGATCCCTTCTTTACCTTACTGCTAGTAGACCAGACATAATGTTTAGTGTGTGCCTTTGTGCCCGTTTCCAAGCCGATCCTAAAGAATCTCACTTAACTGCCGTCAAGAGAATCCTTAGATATCTACTAGGCACCCTGAATCTAGGAATTTGATATCCTAGGAACAACACTTCCTTTGAAATCTTAGGGTACTCAGATTCTGATTTTGCAGGATGTAGGATAGATAGAAAAAGCACCTCTGGTACCTGCCAATGCATAGGACAATCATTAGTTTCTTGGTCCAGTAGGAAGCAAAACTCAGTAGCACTTTCCACAGCCGAGACAAAATATATTGTAGTAGGAAGTTGTGTTGCACAGGTACTATGGTTAAAGCAACAAATTCTTAAAATTGGACAACCTGTTGGAACCATCTCGATCATGTGTGACAACACAAGTGCAATTTGTATCTCTAAGAACCCAATTCAACACTCTCGAATGAAACACATAGACATTAGACACCATTTCATTAGAGATCACGTCGCTAAGGGAGATATAGAATTACATCACATCGTTACAAGAGATCAATTGGCGGATATATTCACAAAACCACTATCTTTTGACACCTTTAGCACCTTGAGGACTAGATTAGGTGTCATTGACATTACTGCATAAAAAAAATTAAAATAAAACAAAACAAAACAAAAATATTCTTCTAAGGCTGTTCCTGATCATCACACACTCAGCACACAAAAACTCTGAACTTGACTGTTTATCGTACTGTATGATAGATATATCGTACCGTACGATACATGTCAATCTACATAACATCCACCTACAAGAAGATTTCGGCTCTATTGATCATACTGTACGACCTATATCGTACTGTACGATATGCATCCGACAATATTGCCTACCGTACTGTATGATATCTACTCTTCATACGGTATGATCCCCGTCAGCAACGAATTGGGACGAATTAAATTCGGTTGGTACGACATTACTGATTATCATCCGGTACGATACTTACCTTTCATACTGTACGATACACATCAGCACAACGAAATAAGTATGAGTTAAAGCTGTTCGGTACGATATTTATTATGGATTGTACTGTACGATACACATGTTCGTACATTATGAAAATTTTGGTCAAAAGTCATATTGAGGGCCTCGGGACGATCGAAATTTGTCTGATTGTACTATACGATATGTATCGTACTGTACGATTTGACTGTCTTTCCCGAAACGACCGGTCAGGATATTGATTGACTATCGTACTGTACGATATGAAATCGTACTGTACGATTGTTGAAATTTTCTATAAGAACCCTTTGCTAGGCCGTTCCTTTCACTCAAATCCTTCCTCACTCACTCCTTCACCTAGTTTCGTGCCCTCTTAACAATGTCTAAATGAGGCCGGTTGACTACTAGAAGCTCATCCTCGTCGAGTCGTCCACCTGCTCATTTTCTGAATGTTGAAAACGAGGAAGCCTACAACAGGTACAAATCCTGTAAAATTTCTCCTTCCAAAATGCTTAATCAGATTGCTCTTAATTTTGAGGTAATAGGCCTCTTCGCTTCCACCACCTTCCAATTCCTCCTCACCATGGCATTTCCCTACAATTCTGAACTTCTCTTCTAGTTTCTCGCTAATCTCACCTAAACTTTTGACAACACCACCTTTCACTCTTTTGTTTGTGGCCGAAACATTGACATCACCAGAGCCGACATTGCCCAATATATTGGGTTGTCCACTGAAGGACCTATGGTTCGCTCATTTTTTACTGACAAATTCGATTGGAACGATGTTAATAGAGTCCTTAGGAATGCTACTTTCCATCAACACCAACATCTCATTTAATCCCTAACTCGAAATGCCCGAATAATTCAACATGTCCTTCGAACCTCAATAATATACCCAAAGGTGGCGACCGTATCAATCTGACCCCGACCTTATTCGTCGCTACCTATTTTATTATGTCCAACACAAAATTCGATGAGGTTTATTTAATTAGTAACTACATTCGCCACATGACTTTTGTTCGCCTACCTACCACTCGACGGAAATAAAATCTAGCTCTTGGTCACCTAATAGGATATATCCTCCAACATAAATATCAGTTGACCTACCCTGGTGAACCCGACATTCTTCCTATCTTTTATACGGATGCCTCTTTCCATATTCTCTTTCAACGGGGACACGATCCTGAAGAACCAGTCTTTGACAAAGAAGAAGGAGAAGATGCCCCTACAGCAGCTCCAGATCGACCACGACGACATGTCGCACCCCGATCACCTGCACCAGCACACCCTAACAATGATTTGGTCGCACGCTTCGACCAACTACAGACTCATCTCGATACGCATATTCAAGAACAACATCAGCAACACGAGACAGATATGCAATGGTTTGGAGAACGCTTTACTACAATTGATCACCGATTTGATGCTTTCTTTCAATATTTTCAACCGAATCCACCTCCACCACCAACTGATCAGGACCCTCATGTTTAGATTATTTGTATTTGTATTGTAGTTTCTTTCTTTTGCTTTCTGCTTTAGTTGCTCCTCCTTTTTGTGCTGGCAAAAGGGGGAGAAGTTTGTTGTACTTGTTATTGCGATTGTTATAGTTTGTTAAATGCATTCCTTTTATTTTATACTTGCATTTAGTATCTTTCTTTTTTCTTGTGTTTTAATTTAAAAAAAAAACAAACAAAAAAAAAACAAAAAATGTCATTTGTACTTGCTTACAACAAATCATTTGACATCATCAAAAAGGGGGAGATTGTTGCAACCCATGACCCCGAGTTTGAGATTTTGATGATGCCAAATAATGATTGTTTTGAAACAACTTTTCATTGGATATTATTTTATTTTCTATTATCCTTGAGTACTAATATTTCAGGAAGATCACAAGTGACTCAGGACGAAAGGAAGACTCAAGAACTGGTAGATTAGGAGTATGAGTCAGATATTGTATTTTTTTCTATTTATTGTATTTTTATTTTCTTGAGTCTGGCCATAAAATGCATAAGAGTATGAGCAACCATGCACACACACAGGGG